>PIJE02002630.1:9039-39039 GCA_002895965.2 Coryphaenoides rupestris
AACATAAGTACACCGAGTTATTGAATTGAAGGCCCCATTCAAAACGGATTACGAGTTCAACAAATGAAAACTTTCTGATTACAAATATGAATCATTCCAGAGTGTGCATCCCGTAATCCTACTTGGGAGAAAGCGGGTAGGGAGGAAGAGTGTGTTTTTCTATAATGAGCCATGCTGAAGAAGATGAAGACGGGGAAGATGATGAAGGCCTCGTGGTATAATTAACGGATTAGTGGACGAGTAAATAAGATGAGTGAAAATCCACTGGGAGTGCGTATTGGTTTAAAATGGTAGTGAAGGTGCATAATTGATGCCCCTATAACCAGACAAACTGAATGTGAGACACAAACTGAGGTGCAAACTGAGTTCTACAAATATGCTCAGATTCAGATGGCAAACGCTGTGGCAACACGCTCCATAACCTGTTGGCTTCCTCTTGAGCTGCCTTGAATAGGATAAGGACGTGATGCTGCGTACTCCACAACAACGCGTGGAACACAACCCAAGAGCGACGCAGCATATCAAATTAAATCCGCCAATATCATCTTCCCCACAACGCGAAACAAAAGCTGTTCCCCTTGAAACCCAAAGCGTTTCAACGGCCGTCTGAGGAAGCCGTGTTCTGTCGCGTCACGTCGGAGACCAAAACAAAGTGTTTTTTGTGGTACAACATTATGGTATTAAAGGTACACAATGATGGAACAAGAATTTCCGTCGGGATTAATAAAGTTGTATCTTATCTTAATACAATATTATGAATGACTAGCCTATATCAAACAATGCCAAAAGCAGTATGTGCATATCGCTCTGCAGTGTTATAATCTAAATAATGTTTGTAAAGTTTGTTTCATATTTACTATTCAGTTATTAAGTAGACACTTTTATCCAAAGCGACATATTTTTGTGATCTATTTTTGTATTTGATACAGAGCAGACCAGGCCTAGTTTAATGCACTCTTGTTTAATGTAGCCTATATCATGCCATCATGCCTATGGGTGGACGACACCGTCTACTACGCTGGGCTTTTAACTCAGAACTTTCACCCCCCGGGGAGTCGGATTCAACACCCTCCCCATTTGGCCACCATCCATCAATGTCAGCGGGTGTAAAAGGGAAACCTAGACCTAGAGCCAAGACACGTTAGAAGTAGCCCTGGACGCCATGCGACTATTCTCATGAGGGATGTAGCTTCATTTGGTACCATGTGGGGACAGACAGGAGCAACCATCCCAGATGTATAAAAGAAAAGGCCTGCCCATTGTTATTTCATCCATTGACTTATCTTGCCGACAACTATCTTTCCTGATTTTGTGCATTTAAAAAGAAAAGTTAAAAGAGACACACTGGCCTGGCATGAAAGGCCCTCTCAAAATATGGTCTTTAAAAACATTAAAAAGAACCTGAGGCCTATGACTGTTATTGGAGACATGGTTAGATATGTTTTTACAGCTCTTTGGTAGTTCATTAGGCACTCTCGTAACATTCCCTAGCGCTAGGCCCACAGGGGGCGCAAAATCTCTCTCTCGCTCTCTTACACACACACACAAACACACACACACACGCACACACTCTTACACACACACACAAACACACACACACACACACACACACAGGGGGGCTTTTCCACCAAGGCGTTTTTTTATTCTCAAGGGGTGTGTGTAGGTACTTACCTCACTTCCCCCTATTTTTGTCTTTTTCATTTTCGTTTTTCATTCATTTTATTGTTCTCTCTCTCTGTGGTCTCTGTAGGGGGGATGCAGGAGATGAGATGAGTGTGATAACAGATCTATATGTACAGTATATCTATATACAGGTATATCCTAGACTAGTAACAGTAACTTCATAGAATATTTGTCATACATGATGCAGATTGATATTTCTGATGTTTTTTTTAAGTTTTTCAAAAAACAGAAAAAACAATGAAAACTCATGAAGAGATGATTTAGGCAAAAAAAAATCATTTTCCTCAAAATATGACTCAGGCCATTAGTTTAAGAAGGTGACGATATTCTTCTGTATTCTATCTAGAGCAGGTAGTTCTGTTGTTGTCTTTTTTTTGTAATTGTGTCTCTTGTTTTAACTGAAAATTTAAAATGTATAAATAATATAAATAATAATAATAATAATAATAATAATATAAATAATATAAATAATGTTAATAATATTAATAATAATCATAATAATAATAATAATAATAGCAATAATATAAAAAATAATGTAAAAAAAAAAAATAATATAATATAAAAGAAACCCTCCAGTCCAGAGAATGATGCTCTGGCCCTTTAAAGGAGCCGCTGGGGCGCACCGCTGTGAAGGAGGAACGCAGAGAGAGAGAGAGAGAGAGAGTGAGGGAGAGAGGATCACGTCTTCTTTCTTTATGATTGAAATAGGGAACGGTCAGAGAGAGGAGATCGAGAGATAGAGAGATAGATAGATGGATAGATGGATAGATAGATAGATAGATAGATAGGCAATAGGCACACACGTCTCCATGGCTGACGGAACCGTGCTCAGCATCCTCAGCATCCTTCATTTAAGGCAACGAATTAATGAGACAGTGATGATGATATAAGCAATCAACCGCTTATTGTATACATCGACACATCTAGACTCGCCTATATCGCCTAACACAGAGATGTGAGTCGACCCACGGACCGGAGGAGGAGCAGGAGGAGGAGGAGGAGGAGGAGGAGGAGGAGGTGATGGTGATGGTGGTGATGATGGTGCCGTGCAGGGCTCTGCGGAGGCTGCTCCATGTGCTGCTCTTCTGCCCTCTGGCCAAGCTGGGCATCCAGGTGACCAAAAAAAATGACATGGAAATGTAGAAAATGTGCGTTTTTACTGTGAAGTGACGTGGTCTATGCGTCAGTTTCAGTGTCTGTGTGTGTGTGTGTGTGTGTGTGTGTGTGTGTGTTGTATATAATTAGCATGATAGATTGGGCCACAGACAGTGTTGGAGTACTATATTACAGACGTACAGTATATTCTTGTTTTTAGAGGAGGGAGCAATGGGTTTATAAAATGATTACATCTTAATGAGTAGTACCTATCCCATATTGGGATGGTCCTGATGATTGACACTTTTTTTTGACACGGCCTGCGTACAGGATAGATGATAGATGATAGATAGCCCTCTCATTTTTGTCCAACATCAGCCAAGCCCATATTAATGTTGAATAGAATTTGACTCAAACCAAATGTCATGAAAAACCGTCAGACCTTCGCCTCATCCCCACCTCCCCAACCTGAAGATGTCCAGTAATTTTGTTTACTATAATGAAGTCAAGCACTTTTATTGAGGCTTCATCCAAACTGTTAGAGAGGCTGGTAGTTTGTAAAAACTGATCGGCTAACCCACCATGGATGTACTTTATATATGAAATATACTGTAACCCTATCAAACCATTAACATCCTGAACGTCTCCTTTCCCCTTCAAAAGCCTACAAAATAAACCATGACAGACATAATATACAGTTTATTACATTGTATTTGTGGCGAAGAGCCCCTCAGAGGTCAAATCCCAGAATTGCCCCCGGCCCCTCCATGCCTCGATGATTGATTGTTGATTATTGACTGTATATCCATTAACTTCCGGGCGTCCCAAAGAGTCGTCTCCCGGCCGTCAGGGTCAAGTACCTGCTGCTAGCCTGGCTGTGCGTCCTGGGGGCCAGCTGGGTGCTCTACATGCAGTACGCCTCCTACGCTGAACTCTGCCGGGGTCACGTCTGCCACGCCGTCATTGTGAGTAATACTAACGATGATGATGAGGATCAGGAATTACTCATCTCACTCACAGCGCTTTAAACAGCGCGTTTGTATGCAGTGTCATCAAAGTCAAGGTGTTTTATTGTCACGTGTACATCGTAACACAGGGCCATTCTGAACAGTGAAAATCAGGCGACAGTACGGCAAAAAAGTAGGCAAAAAACATTCTATATATACACATGTAGTATATTGAGCGCAGTATACATAATACGATAACACAATATACATAATGATAATGTAAGTGTAGTGTAGGTGTGTGTGTGTGTGTATATCGTATTGAATAACAATACATCTAAGAGACATTTAGTAAAAATAAAAATAAAAAGTTCTCTAGAATCCAAAAGTTTACCCTCTGCCACTTCCTTTCTAAGAAAACATATCTCGCACTTCTGGGGCTAATCAGGAAACAACAAGGGGGGGGCCGCAATAAACACAACTTCTGAACCCACTTGGCAGCAGGGCCCATATCTACGACTAAATTTAGAGATGAAGGACCTTCTGATGAGGGGGGGCTGTTTCCTGTGGTTAATGGCATGCATTTCCTGTCTGTCCAGTGCGACCACTACAGGAGGGGCATCATCTCGGGGTCGTCGTGCAAGGCGCTGTGTGACCAGCGGACGCTGACCCTGCAGCGGTGCATGTCCACCTCGCCCGCTTATCAGGTGCGCGCGCACACACACACAACACAACATACAGCACACACACACACACACCCACACACACAAGCACACAAGCACACACATCCATAACAATAGCACGATCCCAATGCTCAAGGGGACATCTCTGACAGCGTTAATCAATCAGCCCATTGTATTTAGGTCAGTGTTGATAAACAACATGACGTGGCAATCTAGGATGATGTAGTGGGGTGCAGAGTCATTCATCTTCTTGAGACACTCATGAGGGACACTCAATGAGTGAGAATACTGTCGTTATTAGTACAAGCCCAAAACCAGGAACAACTTATTTGGATTGTGATCATTCATTATTATAGGGCATTAAAGGAGCGTGAACGTTTGAAAATAAAACAGATGGTAAATGGGAGTGGCAGTTTATTAGCATTAAGGGCACACGGCTGGCTGGACCAATCAGGAAAAGGGTATTCACCCAGACAAATTGGGAAATTTGGGGTCCATTCGTGGATCCATTGGGTCTAGAGGCGGCTCTGGCATGTCTTAACGCAAGCGGCAGTCAATCAAGGAATGTTTCCCATAACACCCTATGGCTATATCATAGTCAGCGCAATGGAACCGCCAGAGAGTATATCAGATAATATGAACGACCTGAAAACATGGTGATGATAAAACAAGGCTACATTTACATTTAAGGCATTTGGCCATTTCGCTTTTATCCAAAGCGACTTACAAGCAGTACATTTGGGTTGTCCCATTTCAATGGATCGTTGTGGCAACAGGAAGTGGTGGAACATGGCGTCGCACTTTTACTTTCCAGGGGTCAACCAAAAGGCCAGCGGTGCAGCCAGTCAGTGAACCTCACATTTCACAGGCTGCAAAAGAGTTGGGTTAGCGATCAATGCAATCATTTAAAGTGGTAATCTCAAGATTTTCCTGTAAATAAATGTCTGTAAAGTCACTATCTATCGCCGAACGAGTTAACACAATGGTGACTGAGCCGATGGTCCACTGATGACAACCCTAGCATTTGCAGTATTTAGAAATTGCAATTGTCGACCATAGGCGTCGCCAAAGAGCACGAAACGGAAATCTTGGAGATCACTGCTTGAAACAGGGGTGTTCACGATTTATTACGTTATTTACTGACCTCGTCGCCTCAACCTCAGGTGTACAGCGGCCGGTGGAAGGAGCGACCCGTGGTGATCAAGTGCGGGCTCCGGGAGAACCCCAAGGTGGACGGGGGGGTCCCGGACGTGGCGGGCCTGCCGGGAGGACCGGAGACGAGTTTGTTTCGACAAGCCCACACGGGGCACGTCCATGGACGAGTTCAGGGAGATGCTCCACGCCTTCTTCAAGGTCTTCCTCCTCCTCCTCCTCCTCCTCCTCCTCTTCTCAGAATCAGAATTATTGCCTTAGTTTTACAAAGAAGGAACGTGCATTTGTGAAATTCTGTTAAAATTTTGTTCATTTTGTTCACACATAACACAAATGTGTTGTTATGGGATACATTCAGAAGACGCTTGTAAAACGACAAGCAAGGAAGTGAAACCCAGTGCGGTTTACTATGTGGGAAATGGTGCCTAACGAATGACAGGAAGCCCTCCTTCAGCTGCTAAAACTGTTATCAAGAGAATCACTTTCATCACACACACTGAGTTTATCAAGGCAGGCAGGAAACCAAGCTTGTTGTGGGCCCCATGTACAGTATGTATGGGCCTAAAGGCGCCACCTAGTGAACAGTTGAGGGAAGCAGTGACTCGCCGTTCAAATCTCAAACCAACCAGCCTGCCAACCAGCCAGCCAGTCTTTATGGGGAACTGTGGAATATTGTGGGAAGAGTTTCCTTATTATAATCAATCAACTGGGGCTTTTTATTTATACACATTAAATGAAATGGCATCCATGCAGCATCCTAACATTGAGAGCTGTTACTTACCGACTGCTTTGCTTTTGATGTTATTTTTTTATATATTAGTGCCAAATTCAATCAATCAAAATCTG
The DNA here is from genome assembly GCA_002895965.2 of Coryphaenoides rupestris. Classification (NCBI taxonomy): domain Eukaryota; kingdom Metazoa; phylum Chordata; class Actinopteri; order Gadiformes; family Macrouridae; genus Coryphaenoides; species Coryphaenoides rupestris. The sequence goes on from PIJE02002630.1 coordinate 15,443, forward strand.
TAAATATATATGTTGATATGGTTGTAACTTCTATACACGCATTTATTAACGTTTAACAGAACTATCCAACACAACTAAGAACAATTATAGCCCAAAAGTAAAAAAGTTAATCGTGTTGCACAACAGTAATTCCATTAACCGTTATGGCCGCCTTGCTAACAAGCTAACCGTTGCGTAACCCCTGCCCCCCCCCCCGCAGTCTAACCTGGGCGACCAGTCGTCCCTCAACGTGCTGGTGGAGCGCGTCGTCACGCTGTCCGACGTCAACCGCGACGGCAAGGTGTCGCTGGCCGAGGCCAAGTCCGTGTGGGCGCTGCTGCAGGTCAACGAGTTCCTGCTCATGCTGGCCCTGCAGGAGAAGGAGCACACGCCCAAGCTGCTGGGCTTCTGCGGGGACCTCTACGTGACGGAGCGCGTGGCCCACGGCTCCCTCTACCGCCTGGACGTGCCGGGCTACCTGCGCCCCCTGGTGCCCGGCGCCCTGAGCTCGGCACTGAACCGCTGGCTGGCCCCCGCCTGGCCCCGCCGCGCCCGCATCACCATCGGCCTGCTGGAGTTCGTGGAGGAGATCTTCCACGGCGCCTACGGCAGCTTCCTGATGTGCGACGCCAGCCCGCGCCACGTGGGCTACAACGGCAAGTACGACTGCCGCATGGCCGACCTGCGCAGCGTGGCGTCCGAGGCCACGGTGCGGGCGCACCTGCGCGGCCGCCGCTGCGAGGTCAACGCCGACTGCACGTATGGCGGCGACTGCACGGCCACGTGCGACCGGCTGGCCAGGCAGTGCAACACGGAGGTGGTGCAGCCCAACCTGGCCAAGGTGTGCACGCTGCTGCAGGACTTCCTGCTGTTCGGGGCCCCGTCGGACCTGCGCGGGGACCTGGAGAAGCAGCTGCGCACCTGCGTGACGCTCAGCGGGCTGGCCAGTCAGATGGAGGTGCACCACTCGCTGGTGCTCAACAACCTCAAGACGCTGCTGTGGAAGAAGATTTCCAACACGCAGTACTCATAGAAACACACACGCCAGCAGGGGGCACTAGCGAGTCTGGGGAAAGGAAACATGACAATGTAGGAATGAGTGGTAGTACCGCGAGAGCTTGTAGTAGAGGGACTGTGATGGAGTTATTTTTTTGATCGAGGTTAGTTGCCAATGGTCCATTTTGAGTTTTTACACCAGACTATGAATTCTATTAAACTGTGAAGTTAATAAAAGCAGAAGACTCTAAAAGCTAGTTTGTTATGAAACACTTGTGTTGTCGTGAAGATGGGTATTATGTAAAACTACTATTCTTAGGAGGGACTTTGCCTGTGATTATACACAAAGAAAATAAATATTGTTTTCTAAAATAACAAACTGCCCTCGTTTTCACAAGTACTCTTTAATTGATGACTTTCGGAGAATGTCCATTTGTTGTGTTGTGTGAAAATCAATGGATCAGACACTAATGCATGTTTTACTTGCACTGTAAATAGTTAGCAATAGTTTTGGATCCTAAATGTATTTATCCATTGAAACTCCTAAAATTGACACAGTCGAGGACTTCAAACGTTAGCATTAGCAGAAACTTAAGTCAATTTTGAACAAGGCAACTTATTTTATTGAGGAATATTACAGCTCTAGACCACGTGACAAAGAGAAGGACATGAAGTGTAATTAAGCGCCGACATGACTGTTGAACGTTGAATATTTACAACCCACCGACCAAACCACTGTTGCATATTTGCGCCACATCCAAAACCTGAACGGTGATGCTAGACAACGTGAACGCAACGGTAACATGCAATCACCATCGCAGCGGAAGGTCTTGACATTGGGGGTGACGCGCCGGACTTAAAGAGGACATATTATGCCACCAGGAGCGAGTGTGATTAGCCACCGCAAGCAGAACTGTACCAACTGGAAGGCCGATCTGGGCGGACACTCCCACTTGTGATGTCATAAGCCAGAGGAGATTCTGAAGCGGCTCACAATGGCTAAATCACACTCGCAGCCGATGGCATAATATGTCCCCTTTAACAAAAACAAAAAAAGAAATGTTATCAGTCCCTGAGCTCATGAGCTCTCCTCTCCGGGCTCCTGCGGCTCGACCAGCCCCTGCAGCAGCTCCATGTGCCGTCGCTTGTCCTTGGCGCGGTTGATGGTGGCCTTGAACAGGCGGCAGTAGAGCTCCATGGCGACGGGCGTGTCGTCGTTGCCCGGCACCGGGTACGTCAGCAGGCCCGGGTCGCAGTTGGTGTCCACCACGCCCACCGTGGGGATGTTCATCTTGGCGGCGTCGCGCACCGCCACATGCTGCTGGAACACGTTGTTGAGTGTCGAGAAGAAGACCAGCAGGTCGGGCAGCCGGGTGCCGCGGCCGTACTGGACGGGCGCGTTGGTGAGCAGGCCGCCCTGCCAGTAGCGCGTGTGCGCGTACTCGCCGCAATCGCGCGCCGCGCACTCCACCAGGTGGTTGAACTGCCGCCGGCGGTTGACGAAGAGGACGATGCCGCCACGGTACGCCACATGCGCCGTGAAGTTGAGCGCCCGCTGCAGGTGCTCCACCGTCTGGTGCAGGTCGATGATGTCCTGGTCCAGGCGGCAGCCGAACAGGTAGGGCTCCATCATCCTGGGGGTCAGGAGAGGGCAGCGGGGTCAGAAGATGAATGGATCAAATGGTAAATGCACTATAGAACAGTTAGCAATATGGTTTTGGATCCTAAATGCACCAATCTATTGGAATTCCTAAATTGACATACAGTTGAGGATGACTGACCACACACACACACACACACACACACACACACACACACACACACACACACACACACACACACACACAGGGGAGCGCCGATGTCCGCAGACTACCTGTAGCATCTTTGTGCAAGACGCACCTCACCAAGACATGTATGCACCAAGTCAATTTGTATAAAAGCTAAAATGACCCAACCAAATAATACAACATGATGATTAGCCTAGACACTGTGGCCTTGTGCTTGTTAGGCGCCACTGTGTCCTTTACAAATCCTGTCAATATAGTGTATTCCCTTTAGGTTAATTCACATGAATAGTGGCCTAATCGTGAACTATATTTGGGTAATTGCAGTGGAAACCACATGTATCCATCAGTGGCTTTATAAAAAAAAGGCAAGATCTTTTGGCAAGACTCTTTAATTAACTGGTCCATGATACAGTACACTGAAAAGAAAAAACACTGCTTTGCCTTTATCAACGTACCTGTGTCTGCAGCCCTTCTTGTGACCCAGGTGAACTCTGGCATCGAACAGCTCTTTCAAAGAAAACAGCTCTGACAGACGGAAGAAGTCCTCGCTCTCCAGGGGCTGACTAAGGACTTTGTCTGAAGAAATAAGATAAGATAAGATAAAGATAAGATTGAACCTTATTGATCCCGGAGGAAATTCTTGTGCCAGGTTGAGTAGCAATAGAATAAAACAATAGATAAATAAACAAGGGAGGCAGTAGCTCAGGAGGTATAAGAAGTATACAAATATAGGTAAGATAAGATATTTAGTCAGCAAAAACTAGTTGCCAATAATTGAAGTGTAATAATAATAATAATAATAAGAGGAAGTAACCCAGTAAATAAATGGCCAACATGCATAGTGAACACACATCAAGAGGTCGTAGGGTGATATAATGTAAATATGTACAAATATTATGTCATCACTCACCATTCAAAGTCTTCTCACTCCTCACGTCGGTGTGGACGTGAGGAGTCGTCTTGGTCTGCGCTGCGGAGCCGTACGTCTGTCCGCTGCTGGAGCCGCCGACGCATATTAACCGTGGGCTACAAACGCCCCAAACACCTAGAAAATGAATACATATTAGAGAATTATATAATAAATAAATATTAGAATAATGATACAAAACGGTGGACATATCTATATCTATATATGTGATGACAAAACATGCTACGCAACGCTAACTCACGTCAATAAAATTCGCGATTTCTTACCTTTCGTTAAAACTCGAGCTGCCATGCGTGCGCGCGGAGGTCAAACTAGCAGCAGCGGCAGCGCCGGTACGCGAAGTCTGCGGGATGACGTCATGACTCCGCGTCGGTCGCTCGGTCGCTCGTCGATGCGCGTACCCGGCGCGTTTTGTAGTCCGGTCTTTGACACTGGACTACAACTCCCATCGATCGTTCAAACGCGACTGCGCCAACTTTATTGAGCAACGCGCAGTCGCACTCACATACACGGACACAGCTCGCTTCAAGATTAATAACAATAACATTGGAACATGTGCCAAAGTTTGGCATATTCAACATGTGCATATGGAGTGTGTCTACGTTTATCTTAATCCCGAGAAAGCATTTTAATCGCCATAACCAGAACATAATGGCTCATTATTTAAAGGTGGTCAACAGGGGTCACAACAACTTTTTTTTCCAACCTGAAAAAACCCCCCCAATGACATAACATTGACATGTCAATATCAAACTAACCATACTGGTAACATTGAACGAAACATTTAGAAGTGTAACGTTGTGAAAATGAACCATCTGCGTTACGTCCGGGGCCTGTCCAGCTCTGTGCTGTTAAAGGACTTTTTTTGCAGACACGGAGACAAATTGAAGCTTTCTTTTGACGTGCTCCACTGTCTTCTTCTGTAAAATCAATTGAATTAAAAACAATTACAGTCTTCATACATACCCACAGAATTCCCCCAAAATACAGGCAATTCCCATTGTCTGCCTCTTAAACTACCGGAAACACCCAGGAGATCGACAGACCACTTGCCTAAATTGGTCCAAAAGCCTAAATTACCAGTCATTCCAGGGTAAAGGACACACAAATACTGGTGCAATGTGATACCATATTGACCTGATATGTTGTTGAATTGCAGTTTTGTCTTCTTAGTCTTATCTCTTATGTGACTGTGTACCTTTGAGCTGTGCCGCTTCCTGTATCTCCTGGGAAACTTGACACTCCGCTCCTCGGTGTTCAGGGCTATGTAAGTCTTTAGAGCAATGCCAGGATCAATGGCCCTAGACAGAGACCTGGGCAAAGAACAATCACGACTACACCTTTACTTGTGCTGACATACTATGCAGTGCTAGCTCACTGCTGCACCTGCACTCGGTAGCTTGTCACTTCAGCAGTCACTTTTAGTTGAACATAAAGTGCACCCACATCATTACATCTCAGGTAAGCACATTCATCTGCTGAACTTGTGTAGTTTTGGCGAGAGACGTGACATGTGACTTGTTGCAAATGCCCGTACTTACATCGAGGAAACGCCCTGCGTCTTCTCTGCGTCTCGTCTCTCGTCTAGCTCACAATCTGTCTCGTCTACAAAATCTTCAGCCTCTGTCATTCGACACTGCACTGCTTTCTCAGCTGTCGTGATCACCTCCCTTTCAGACAGAAACCTGGGCAAAGAACAATCAGACCACACCTTTACTTTTGCAGGCAAACTATGCAGTGCTAGCTCACTGCTGCACCTGCACTCAGTACATCGTCACTTCAAGATATTTTCATTCTTAATTATTCTTAATTATTAATTCATATTAATTATTAATTAAAATGAAAGATGCAAGATGACTCAATAAAAAGTTGTGACCCCCATACAGGAAGTGACCCCTGAAAGCTGAATTGTAAGTTACATGGTGCAAATAGAACCATCAAGTTGAAACATGAGCATGTATAGCAGAACATGATTTCTAAAGGTTTTAGTGACATATTGAGTAAACACCCTCCCCCCATGAGAATGATAAACCATGATTATTTTTAATCCACTCTTTATTGCAGTCAGTTGAACTTAAAAGATACAGCTATGTTTTTTTCTTTCATTTGAAAGGATTAAAGAGAGGAAAAAACGCTTTATGCAAAATATTTACAAAAACTGGCAATGCACAGCATATTCAGCGAGTACGTTTTTTTTCTCGATAAACAAATATAAATAACTTTTCACATAGGAAATTCAAGAAAACATTTATAGGACCAACGTAACATGAATGAACACACTGAATGTCAAATCTAGTAAAAGAGAGAGAAACAAAGATTAGGACTCCGGTGACACTAAACGATTTTTTGTTACAGAGAGAACAGGTCTAGGACCAGCAAAAAAAAATTACCCTTTTATTTCAATTCCTTCCCATAAACCAGAAAGAAAAAACAGAACACACTGTAAACAGAGAAGTAAATATTGTGACGCTTCATGTTAGTATAGATAATCCTTACTTGCCTTCCTATTTTGTGTTGCATTTCATTGTGGAAGGAGACACGTGATGAAGATACGATTCTGTAGGCCCACGCCACAGTTCAAAGGGATTACTCGCTATTGATTTCCAGCGTTAATGTTTCATCAAATTACGATTATGTGATCAGCCCCATTGACGTACCAATTCAGGTGCACTGCACCAAATCCAATAGTTCCCAAAGACAAGTTATTAAGCCTAACATGAAAAAAGTGGACAAAGAAAAAAAAATAAAAGAAGGCATCGTTATTGTCGCCCATCTCGTGACCTTTACCACGGGAGGATATGTAGAGATAAATGTAAGTGTCAAGTTCTAGTGGCAAACCCTTTGGGGGAGATTAACTCCAGGCCAAGGATGCTATAGGATATAAAATGGGCCTAGAATTATGGTAGGTGTGAGCTTAGCATTGTACAAGTTAACCCCATTGATTGTGTCGGGAACAATCCATTCAATACTGACAATTATTTCAGCTTTAACCAGAGGTCTTAGCTCACTGGTTCTCAAGCAAGCCCAAAGGAAATTAGCTTGTATTTAACCCGTAACCCACTCAATAAAGGTTACTTTTACAGTTTATTGAACAATTCCATCTGGAAATACTGGAAATGACCTTTTCTCTGTTCATGATTCTTAGCAAAACATTGTTGTATATGTATTCCTGAAAGAAAGACCCAAAACACCTCAGATATATTTTACATTCTCGTCCTCTGTGGGATCTCTGCTTGCCGTGTCAAAAAATTACAATTAGGCTACTTTGATTTTAACTTGGGTTAATTTTTGAGAAAGTGGTAATTGTTAATAGACGTTAAATAAAATTAATTATTAAAAATGTATTATTGACATTGGCTAAATAAACTGCCGACCACAAGGGAAGGTCTTTTGCTGGTCAAGGCGAGGATTAATGATAAGAGTTAAATCAAAAAGGCAAAACAATTGTAGGCCAGTCTTTGTTGTGAGTTTTTGATAACTAGAAATGTATAAACATGTAAAAAAGTTGTGTGTGTGTGTTTGTGGGGGTATTTCAATAGCAACAATATTCCCTTCGAAGCCTGTAAAAATGAGCTGAACCTAGCTTACATCTCAGGTCAGCACATTCATTGACTGAACTGGTGTAGTTTTGGCGAGAGAGACGTGACATGTGACTTGTTGCAAATGCCCGTACTTACATCAAGGAAACGCCCTGCGTCTTCTCTGCGTCTCGTCTCTCGTCTAGCTCACAATATGTCTCGTCTACAAAATCTTCAGCCTCTGTCTTTATACACTGTACTGCTTTCTCGGCTGTCGCGATCACCTCCCTTTCTTCCTTTACCCTGTTGGTCAGTTCTACTTCTTCTTCTTCTTCTTTCATGGGCATGCTTTGGGCCCAGACCTGGCAGCTCCTACGTGTAGCGTCGAGCCTGGTGAACGTGCCCTGGTCCTGCTTGCTCGGCGAAGCCAAGCGATTGTCCCTCTCTGCCTTCACTGCCCTGTGGCTTCCGGACGCGAGCCCCGTCACTGGAGACCTCCCCGGGGTATTTGTGGCACAGAAGGGGTTGAGTACAGAACTGGACATGGTGTTTATAGAGGTCTCCGGGTAGTGACGAATGGGTGAGTCCGGTCGGCTGCTTCTTGCGGACGTCCATAGAGTGACAGGAGAGTGTTTGGAGTTGATCCTCGCCCTGTGATAAGGTGGTGTTGCTGCTGCTGCTGCTGCAGTGTCGTTTATACTTGGGGAAATTATATGGGAAGGCCGGCTGGGGTTCACAGGCCTTGTGTTAGTGATGGGGAGTCCCAGGCTTTGACGCCACTTCATAGAGTCCGAGAAAGGCTGAACGACACTGGGAGTTGAAGCCGCCAGTGGACTTGCCTTTTCTGAATTGGCATTAACATTAGAATTAGCACTTCCAACGGTAGGCCTCATGTCTTCCGTTTTCACAAGGACATCAGCATGCTGCAAAAGAGAAGGACTACAGGATAGGAGAGAAAGGGGACATGTCGTACCGATCTTCAAAGGAGTCATTGAAGCCACTCCGTCCTGAAACAACCTGCGTTGACCATCGGGTAGGCAAGTGTTCTCCAGTGTTGGAATTTCAGCCAGCTGACTTTCCAATTGAATCGCTTTTTCTGGTAGCTGCGTACCGATGTTTCCATAGATTGGTACATCTCCGTCCTTGTTTTTAGTCTCCGCGGGTGAAATCTTCGCTTTTTCCGCCAGGAATTTCTGGATCTCTTGTTCAATGCTGTCGTCGCTGTCTACGGAACTGCTGTCTTCAGCTCCTTGCACAGCACTCTTATTAGTATACAGCAGTGCAACATCTCCACTCCCAGTCCCTTTTAATTGGTCTGGTTCACCTGCTCCGCTGTCAACTTTTGTTTTGATATTTTGCTTCTGTGGTGATGTGCTTTTCTTGCTCACTTTAGTCTTCTTGCTCATTTCCCTGTTTTTCATGGGAGCTTTTTTTGAAACCCCCTTCTTAGGAACAGGGTCAAGTTTAGACTTTTTTGTCAGAAAGCTGTGACAAGACTCAGGATCCTTGAGGCACTTCCGTGTTTTAAGCTTCATGTCTCTCGTCTTTTTTTTCAACTTCTTCTTAGTCTTGAGCAAGTCTTTAATTGCCGTGTCCAGGTCCTCGTCACTATCTAGAGAGCTGCTTTTGTCTCCTCCTCGCTCAGTCTTGTCAAATTCAACAGAGGACGGCGACAGCTCCATTTGGTAAGAGACAAGTGAACTTGATCCTTCCCCATCCTCCTTCAATGTCGGCTCATTCCTAATTTTGGGACTTGTTGCTGACTTCTTGCAGTCTTGCAATTTCTGTTTTTTTCTCTGAGTGAGTGACAGTCTCAGAACCTTTTTCTCTCCTGATTCTGGTTTTCCCTTTGTCTTATCTGGTTCAGTCAAGCTAGTTGGCAGTGTTGTGGGAGGGGCAGTGGTTTGTGGCTGTTTTTGCATTTGGGCCTTCTGCTCAAGGAACATTCTGATTTCTTGTTCAATTCCGTCTTCACTGTCTATGGAACTGTCACTACTCCTGTCATCCACAGTGGTAGAAGGGGCCGATAACATCTCATTTGTATTAAAGCTGTTAATGCCAACATCAGCACTGAACGCCACAGGCATTACAGCCTTTGAAATATCCAAAATCGCCTCAGCACACAGGAGCTCTGCCGATGTAGTCTTTGTCGTTGCTGGGGCGTGAAGCTTAAATGGTTCCTCCTGTAACAGAACTGCCCCATTCCCATTACTGTTGGAGCTGCCAAATAATGTGCTTTGGTGTAAGAGAACAGACGACAGAGGGGCGCCAGATTGCAGATTCTTATTTTTTCTCTTCTTTTTGGATTTAAGTCTGTTTATTTTTTCTGTTTTTGTACCACATAGGGATTGTATTGGTGACTTAATGCTAGGTCTTTGCTTGTGTAAGAATGGTTTGAACACACTCTTTTCTTTTAATTGCTCCAGCTGGTAGCGGCGAATGGCCTCTTCAATTCCATCATCACTGCTGGAGTCGGATACGTCTGGTGATGTGAAGGAGTTGCAGGCATCGTTGCTTCTGATCGGCTTGTCCTGTTTCTCCAACTGGTACTTTTGGATGGCCTCCTCAATCCCATCGTCGCTACTAGAGTCCAGTGAATCTCCATCTTCTTTGACTGTGACAGGGTCTTTTAGTTTATTATAGTTGTTTCCCGTTAAGATGCTATTTTTTGGTTGTTTGGGTAGCACAATTTTGGTTGTCACATTTCTGCTTATGTTTGTCTTTTTAACCGGGTTTTCTTTGAAGGGAGTTGGACTGATGGAATTATTTTTTGTTACTGAACTCTGAACTGGTGCCACGGGAGTTTCAAATTCAGGGATTTTTGGAAACTGGTTGCTGGCACTTAAGACTATATTGCTGTCGGAATGTTGTTTAGAAATCTCAGGGACAGGAGTGTTTTTCCTATGAACTTTGGATGGCTGAAGGATATTGGTGGACGGTTCTGCCTTGCGCTTATGACCGTCCTTTTCCTTGAGGTACTCCAATATAGCCTCCTCAATGCCTCGGTCCACACTGTCATCACTGTCGGAATCCTGGCTCTCAGATTTGTTTGGAAACACGGATTGCGTTTGCAGATGCTCAGTTCCGGAACCTGTTGATTTGGATCCTACCAAAGGACCCAGCCCAAACTTGCAGGCCTCGAGGTGCACCTCCTGTCCCGGCGGCACATTTCCTGCATTCTCATCGCCCATGTCAACTGAGGACTGGGTGCTCCTCAAGCTTTTAATGATCATTTGGACCTTATCCTGGATGTTGGCGTCACCTGTGGACAACTCACTGTCAGAGCTATGGAAGCCGTGGAGGCTAAAGTCTTGGGGTGGGCCACAGGTCCTCCATTCTGTACGAGTTGCTGCAAATGGAGGCACATTCATCAAGTACATTCTAGTGGGCTGGGGTGGGTTGAACCATGGAAGTGCTGATGCGTCCGCTCAGAGTCCCATTGTTCAATCTGTAAAGAGAAAAAACATGTTTTGTTTCGTCAAATCAATAACCAGAAGACGTATTTACATACATACTGTACATACAAACCTATAATTTGTCGACACATTTCATATGCTGACAGGTTTCAGCTCTATTATTTTTTTGGCATTGGACATGCAAATGTAAAAACATACAGCTGTGTCTGTTAGATAAGTTTAAAGATCTGGATAAGGAATTGTTTAAACTTGGACATTGCCGATTGTGTGTCTACTCTAAGAAATGATCACTGCAGGCCTAATTTATTCCATATTGTATGCTAATAATGTTTAAATAACGTAGTCTTTGCAAAAAGTAGCCTAATGCTTTAATAAAATATTTTAGGTTTGTGGTATTAATCTAAAATCTGAATTATTCTACAGTGTATGTAATGGTAGGTAACTTTTCTGTATAACTTGTTGACTTAACTCTAAAGATCTGAAAACTGGAAGTGGATGTGTGCAACATCACTGATGATGCAATGTAAAATAAATAAGCATTCGCCAACCTTTAGGTGATGAACCCATACATTACCCCAAATGACTTACTGCAAATTGTATTCCTGCATGAAATGTATTCCACAAATGAATCTACTTATTGTCCTTACCAATACAACTCTGGGATGATTAGGGGGCCATATTAGACATCTAAATAATAATTAGTTAATTACTACTACTACTACTACTACTATTATAGGGAAGGAGAACATACTGTAATTACGCCTGGATGGAAAGGGGGGCTTATCAGTGGCTTATTTGGACTCCTTACAGCCATGGTGAACAATGATCAAACCCATTCAATAAACACAACGGCATCAAGCGACATCGTGTGGCTAAATCAAGACTAAATGCAAAAGTTTGGGGTTCAAGCTGGCCAGCTATAGTAAAGAACTCAAACTTACTCGGCCTATTACTGCTTGAGGTGGGACCCAGCCGGCCGACCTCCACCTCTGAGGCCACTAGTAGTAGTGATGGGAATTACGGCTCTTTGAAGGGAGCCGGATCTTATGGCTCCGTTCCTTTCTGAGAGCCGTTCAAAAGAGCCGTTCAAAAGAACTGTTCAAAAGAACTGTTCAAAAGAGCCGTTCTTTTTTTTTAGGGTGCGGGGTTACTAGGTTTATCTGCGAAATAATCATCAGGATAATGACTGACTGTATTAAAGGATAATGATTGACTGTATTGCCAGACCTTAATGACAATGATCTGCATCGTAAACATGACACAAGTTGGCGCCATATTCGTGTCATTCATGTCAGTGAATGTACTACATTTAATGTACCCTCTGTATGTGTTGTGTACATAAAGTTGTCTCGCAACTTTATGTACACAACACATACACTCTTAATATTAGAAAACTTTTTATTGGCACAATAAAAAAAACCAAGTAGGCCTATAATAAACCTTTGTGCAAAACAGATTTTTAGTGCAACAAAACAAGTAAAATAAAATAGAGAAAGATCCCCTGAGCTGCTTTGACAAAAACAGGAGATGTTTCTCAGTGTTCACGTCAAGGGGAGTGGATTTAGGGGGCAGCCGGTGAGTGAAGGAACGATAATAAAAAGAACGTCTCAGTACGACTCGGTTCCCTTCGTTCGCAACCCAAAGAACCGTTCAAAAGAGTCGGATCGTTCAGCGAACGTAACGTATCACTACTACTAGTAGAGGCCACTGGGCGAGGACCATGACGAGCATTCAACCGCCTGAACACAACACAACTCCTAAGCTCACCACCACAAAACAAAAACAAAAACACACATTTTAATGTCTCGTATGTTTACACCAACGGGTCCCCCTGCAACACCGCGGGTCCGGCGGTGCATTCTGCAAATACGACGTTTTTAAAAACGCAAAAGCCCAAACCGAAAACGCCGGACCCATGGTGGTGTTCCTGTCATGTCATGGCAATGCAATGTAACGCGACGGCTTTTTAAGTCCGCGTCAAGTTAGTTTGACAGCGACGACGGTGTCACGGAGAGAAACTTTCGTGCGGATGGACGGATGTTTGATGGTGATGATGGTTGTGGTGGTTGTAGTGGTGACATAAGACGCTCGTTTTCCGTGCATTCCCAACAACAACCGACCGACAGAGCCGCGCCACACAGCCACCCCGTCCCCGTAGCCCTCTCTAGCGGCTCGGCGAGCACCGACGCCCGGCGCGCCGCTTCAGGAGACTCCGCAGAGCGACCATGTTCCTCCCCGGGGCGGCGGCGGCCGGGCGGGCGGGGAGGAAGCGGCCGTGAATTTTTTTTTTTTTTAACGTACGGATTCGAAACAAACAAACAAAAACAAACAAAAACACACAAACAAACAAGAGAGGAGACCCACACGTCCGAGACGAGGCATCACATTTAGCGGGGTGATGGTGGTGACGGGGGGGGGGAACAACGACGTTGACAACGTGATCAAAACGCCGCGATCTATTCCGGTGCTACGAGGGGGAGACTCTGGCGGGCCTTGCCTCGCCGCAGCCCCGGCATTTTCTCACCCTTTGTACGGGGAGACGTCGCACGGAGAGCCCCTCGGATACGGAGATACACACACACACATATATAAAAAGACAATTTCCGAGCTTAACTTACCGTGAGGTGGTACACGCACACACACACAGAAAAAAAGCCGGCCCCGAAACGGAGCCCCGGTGGCCGTTGTCGTGATAATAAATGTCGGTGCGTAGCCAGCCGCCTTAGCGAGGAGACATGTCGGCGTCCGAGCCGCTGCACACACACACACACACCGCCACCACCGCCGCGGACACGCGCCTCGCCTCGCCCGCCCGCCCCGGAGCTCCTCCCGGCGTCGAGGCCCCCTCCTGGCTGCTGCTGCTGTTGGCTGTTGGCTGCTGGCTGGCTGCTTGCTGGCTCCGGGGGTCTCAGTGTCCCTTCGCTTGATTATTTGTTGTATGAACCCCTCACACACACACACATATACACACACACAAGGATGGCTCTTTTTTGGAAGAATTAAAAATGGAATTAAAAAAGTTATTTGTTTATTTATCATGTAATGCTAAATCCACCTGATTGCTGGCTGCTGGCTCCAGGGGTCCCACAGTGTCCCTTCACTTGATTATTGTATGAATGAACCCCCCCCACCCCCACAAGGATGGCTCTTTTTTGGAAGAATGAATTTTTATTAAAAAGTTATTTGTGATTTATCATGTAATGTCAATCCACCTGACTGCATAAAGTAGAAGAAGTTTATTTGTCACATACAAGACATGCAGGGAAATGAAAATGACCGATAAAAAGGAGATATATGGGCAATCGAACAACTAAATATCCTTGCAATATTACCATGCTACGTTACCTTTCATCATTATGTGCAATATTCTTAATGCTCTTAATATAATGTGGAATACTTCCTCTTAGCATTATTATTATTATTACTACCCTTTTATTACACTTCAATTATTGCCAAATTGTTTTGGCGGACTGATTATCTTATCTTACCTATATTTTTAGACCCCTCTGAGGACTGTGTGCCTTCCTGATCCTAATTCACCTCTCACCCTGACTCAATACAGAACACATGAGGTCACAAAACAACTCAATCAAATTCTGCACAACATCTCACAGCATCACACTTGGCTACAACAGAGATATTAGTACATATTTTGGTTTAGACCCTCATTAGTAAACAACAATGCCCATTTCTTGGATGGCTTTCTGCCTGTCTATCTATGAATGACAGCTGAATAGAATTAAAAAGCATTGTTATTTATAAATTGATTGCCAATCAATGCAGACATCGAAACATGACCCGAGAACAAAACAATGAAATAAAATCACACCATCAGCTGCCCTATGAGGAAACATATTTATAGATGTGCACATGTAACATGATAGGAAGGAGAGAATGCTAATGTTAATGTATTCCTCCGGTGTGTTTCTCTGGTTTGGGGCAAACAGAGGTTGAAGCAAACACAAAACAACACAAAACCAGCTTTAGTTTGCCCACGGTGTGTAGGTAGGCCTATCTAAACACAGCCTCATTTTCAGGTGTGCTGAAGACATGGATCCTATTGTGGGCCCCTGGGTTCCTATCGCCATCGATTGCACCTCATCCAATAAGCATCCACCCCTGTAATACACTCATTTGTTCAGGGCTATCTGAAAGACTGTGACATCCCCTTGTTAACAAGATGCATAGCTCAGAGACATCGATTCATAAGACATTGATTCTTCTCGACAATTAAACTGTAAGAAAAGGTGAAATGGTCCAGATTGTTTGCTCGTTTGAAGACTTTTTAAAATCATTTTCGAATGCCAAAGGGTTGCTAGCTGATGTGTTTCTGGACAGCATATTCATCACACAACAAAATCAGTTTAAACACTGTATGCCACACACACTCTTGCACAGATTATCATGTAATTACTTTGCTGAGTACTGAATCATAATTATACAATACTCAACAATACTACAATACAATGGGAATATAGACCTACAGTATACAAACACAGCTAACAACGTATATACTTACTGTATACTACATAAATGAATAAATTATTTACATTTAGTGCGTTTGGCAGAGGCTTTTATCCAAATCGACTTACAAGGCATACATTTGTTTAAAGAGACAGCCATATATCACTGTGGTACATAAAGAAATCAATATATAAATATACAGTACATATTCCAGTGGGTGGATGCTTTTCCTACAACAGCAAATGAGTGTCTGACAATAAGGTGACCCCAAACCCTGGCAGTGAGAGTTCTCTACCAGTCGAACTGAACAGGACCATATATGTCTTATAAATATTACTGTGTATGTTGTGTAACTAACCCTTTAAAACAGTAGTAGCCTTAAGGATCACCACATAGCCACTTTTATACAGTGGTGGAAGAAGTACTCAGATCTTTTAGTAATACCACACTGAGGAAAATAACCCTATAAAAGTCCTGTATTGAAAATGTTACTTAAGTAGAAGTACAAAAGTATTGGCATCAAAATATACCACTCATTATGCAGAATGGCCCATTTAAAAAATACATATAATAGTATTGGATGGCATTTATTGATGCATTAATGTGTTTATTCTCGCTTTAATGTTGCAGGTGGTAAAGGTTGAGTTCTTGTGAATTTCCTCCGGGGGACCATTCAATTATATTTTCAGATCTTTTTTTTACAATGTTTGCCTGAGATGTAGTTGAGGTGAAGACATACCTCAAATGTGTAATTAAGTACCTCAAACGTGTACTAAAGTACAGTACTTGAGTAAATGTACTCAGTAACTTCCCACAACTGCTTTTATAGGATCATTTGACAAACCTTCAGCACTGTGTAAGGACTTCAAAGTGTGCCGCTGTCTTCTATATCATGTCAGCTTTCATTTGTCATGACACCAGAGGATTCAAGATCAAGATTCAAGAAGTTTAACATCACAAATATCACAAATGAAGTGAAAGCATCAGAATATCCACACTATTTACAGTCTTTACAGCAAAAGGAGCACTCAGCCAGGGCTGGAGGACACAACACAGTCACAAACTTTTTAGAAGTCAATGCAAAGTTGGATTAAGCGCTCCCTTGACGTCAAAGCCCCCTGATGAACGGCCAGGGACCGGGGACCCATCCCTCCGGTTACACCCCATCTGCGCTGACCTTTCAGTCTTAACAGAGGCTCTAAATTGGACTTCGTTCTTCCCGTCTTCGTCACACCTTTCCAACGTACCCATGTTAACTCACTTTAGACCAAAGCAGCATCTGAATCAATTGAAACAGTAAAAAAAAGTGGGGTTTTCTTTCAGTAACAAAGGAATGCATGTATTCCCATCAATACCTCAACTGAGAACATGAACTGAGAACACAGACCAAAAGTAATGTGCAGGTATTTTGCATCTCACAGCCCAAAAAGGTTACTCATCAATATGCATTTAATGAGGTCTACACAATTTACACAATGTGCAAATGTGATGCATCCCTTCCTTTATTCAAGCACCGAATGCAACACCCTTCAGAGACAGAATGGTCCACACAGCCAACTGCAGTCATTCATGAATTATTCGGGCATCTCTGACCCCTGGGACTCTTTAAACAGGCTTTGGCTTGAGGAGCCTACAGGGACTGAACCAGTAGCTCCTCGCTTGACATTTTGTTCTGCATCCCGAGCAAGCAGGGGGGGGGGGGGGGGGGGGTCATTATATCTTGTTTGCCTGTTATTGATTGCACCACAAGATGGCAGTGTTGATCTGCCAGAAGAAATTAAGGACATGCTTTTTTTTATATATATATATACATGCCAGCCAGCCAGCCAGCCTGAAGAAATGAAGTACATTTATGTAGCTATTGCTTTTTATACATGTAGTAAGTGAGTGCTATATTGTATATTCACATTATCAATGGAAGAATAGAAGAATGGAAGAATGGATGGACCGACGGACGGACGGATGGATGGATATATCTATCCATCTATCTAGCTATCCATCATTCACACGGTCAATGAAACACGAACGACAGAGCAGGTATATAGGCACTGCAGCCTAGCGCCACTATATTCCCCAGAAACCAAGGGGAGAGTCTATAGTGACCCGTCAAAGTCACATCACATTACGACCCCTACGCCTCGCCTCACCCCACCACCACCCACACCACCCACACCACTCACCCCTCGCCTCTCAATCATCTCCCCCCCCCTCTCACAGCAGGGCTATCGATCGGTGGAGCAGGTTCATCTGTTGTACCCTCCTCCACAGCCCCCCCCCCCCCCCATGACCGCAGGGCCACGGTGTCGAAAACGTCCTTCAAGATCTGGTCTTGTTTCACCTCATTGGGGATATTATAGACAAGGGTGCTGAGAGAAAGGGCAGAGGAGGGTGGTGGAGGGAGACAGGTGGTCTTAAAGAGATGTATTCACTCATAAGCGTATATTATAGATCCCAGGGAATAGGCCTGCCATTTAAAGTCACTATGAATACAATTGACATTTTGGAGAAGATTGCTTTATCGCCCTCCTGTGGTTATTCGTATATGTACCCTGAAGGTGTGTTCAGCCACAGCTTAAAGAAGACATATTATTATTATTATTATATTATATTATACCACCAGGTGTGAGCGTGATTATCCATTCCAAGCGGGTTTCAAAAACTGGTTGGAATGGCCCCACTTGAACTCACATGTGGGAGTGTCCACCCAGATGTATGCTGGATAGATCAGCCTACCAGCCTACCCAGTGGACTGTAGCAACTGGTAGGCTGATCTATCCACCATACATCTGGGTGGACACTCCCACTTGTGATGTCAAGTGGGGCCATTCCAACCAGTTTTGAAACCCGCTTGGAATGGATAATCACGCTCACACCTGGTGGTATAATATGGCTCCTTTAAAACAGACAATGCATTGGTCCATTGGTCACATGGTCCTTTTCGTGAAGTTGCCAGGATGGAGGGAGTCTGGCCCGGTGTCTTCAGGTGTCTCAAGTGAATGCACCTTAACAGTAAAACTGGAAAGTCAAACGAATCAGGGATCAATTGAACTCCTGAACAAAAGAATATGGCCGGGCTCTTTCTCCCAAATGCACCAATGCCGCAATTTCAACTTCCTCGTTGCGGCTGGAGGCTTCAGTGCAGTTCCCAGCTGCCCGTATTGCCTTTAATGTGTTTACTTCACGATTACTTTCTGAAATATTGCACTTGGAGATGGAGTGATGCTATCACGGGTCTCTAAACGGATTGACCTTGGGAGGGGGGGGGGGGGGGGGGGGGGGGACAGAGGACTTCGACAGCACTGCCCCAAACCTCTGGAAGTCCATCTCTTCGGTACATCGGTAACCCAACTCAAAATCACCCAACTCTTCAAAACGACACCTGACCAGAACTCCCAGAAGAACTACCATTCATCTCCTCTTAGACCATTTTTGTTGGATTTTTACTGTCCTCTTATCATTTGTATGGCATATAGTTTTCTTAAATATGTGAACATTTGTGTACAAAGACAAAAGAATATCGGTGTCGGTTTTTTCCTTTCTCAGAATGCGTCACATCATGCTCACCTGCGGGAATGTTTTCCCATTGATTTATTTTGCAAATCTAAACTACAGGTGTGTTATTAAAACATTCATTCACCTCGGACTCCCGTGCAGCCATTTAAAGCACAAGGGAGGTGGCGGGAGGCGGGGCGAGGGAGGGTTTAGTTTCTGCTTCGATGTGGGAGAAGCGAGAAGCGATCCCGATGTGGTTTCCTCTCTCCCACGTTGTCCCCGGGCCCCCCCCCCCCCCCGACAGGTCCCTGCTGTGTCCCTGACAACCTGACAACCCTACACTCTGGGGACCCTCCGGAGGTAGAATGTGCCTCATTATGGTGAAAAAAGACCCGCCGTTGTTCTCGGTCGTCCGCCTCCCAGTTGGGCGCAGTCGTGCGGCGTGGGTGGAGCGGCGGTGTCGCTAAAGGGCTAATGCCGAACCCCATAAGACGATAGGGAAACATGGTCGCGGTTAGCTAATTGCTAATTATCTCCTCCTCCTTGAAGTGAACTGCGTTTCGTTTTTTTTTTTTATCACAACCGATATGTAGAAAAGCCGACTGAGTCTCTATGGGAGTCTCTTTTAGTGTGGGGCTTAACGCGTCTCATTAAAGGAAATCAATTCATTAGGAGCATGGGGCGTAACCAATGCGTAACCAGGTCCTGCCCTCCCCAAGACTGAGAAAATACCAATCTGTCTCTCTCCGATATACAGCAGACGAGAAGTGTTAAATATGTCCTCCCTTTAACGAACCCCGTCAACGGATCTGTCTCTTCTCACTTCCAATTTATTTCCAATTTATTTCCGTTTGTTAAAGCGGTAATCTCGGAGGTTTCCCGTTTCGTGCTCCTTGGCGACACCTACGGCGTGAAGTCTAATTGCATCCAAACAGCGTTCGCGTCGGTGACGTCGTCTGCTAGCAGTTGTTTCACGGCGGATGCTCTGAAAAAAGCAAAGTCTTTTATACATTCTTTCATACACTGGTCTCCTTTGAAAAAAATCGATTAAAAAAATTCTCCATTATCATTGATGGAAATCAGAAGGTATTCTGCTGGCCTATTTCTTGACACACTCAAAGAAAATGTTTGTTTAGTCGATCTGACTTTCAGCCATAATTCCCCCGCTGCCTTCTGAAGTGGAACTGGAGTGAAAGGTTGTCTATAAAATATGCATGTTGCACTCGAAGTTGAGGTTGAGGGAGAGTCTGTGAGTGTGTGAGTGTGCGTGTGTGTGTATACGCCGTGCCTGTGTGTCTGTGTGTGTGTGTGTGTGTGTGTGTGTATGCTATGCCCGTGTGTGTGTGTATACGCCGTGCCTGTCTCTGTGTGTGTGTGTGTGTGTGTGTGTGTGTACATGCTGTGCCTGTGTGCCTGTGTGCCTGTGTGTGCGTGTGTGTGTGCATGCATGTGTGTGTGCATGTGTGCACGTGTTCATGTATGCATGCATGTCTGTGTGTGTGTGTGTGGGTGCATGCATGTGCGTGCATGTGTGTATACGCCGTTCCTGTGTGTGTGTGTGTGTGTGCATGTGTGTGTGTGTGTGCATGTGTGTGTGTGTGCATGCATGTTTGTGTGTGTGTGTGTGTGTGTGTGTGTGCATATGAGAGTGGAGATGATCAGAGTGTCGATGCTTTCAGTTGAGTTTCGTGAAAGTACCTGAAATCCACTTCCATGGTGAGTGGAGCCACAGAGAACGATCACAAACACTCAAGAGTTCAGAATTAGTAGGCTGGTGATGTCCTACAGAGACACACTACGCTCACATGATGAATGAGGATGAATGAATGAACAAATGAATGCAAAAACAACTAAATGTGATCACTCTCAAAATGATGTGCTATACAAAGATGGCCGAGCATCCAAACAATTATTGATTTGACTGCTGAAAGACTCACATTAAAAAAAGACATTTGTTTCATGCACATAATTCAAAGACGTTTTATTTGTCAGATGTACATCACAACACAGGGCCATTCTGTACACTTGTATACACTATATATGTATATAATGTTGTATGTATATACAGTATACTTCAATACATACGTACATATATGTGTTGAACTGAATGGAGAAACAGAAGCTGAAGTCGAATGAAACGGATGAGAGTATTTCTGTGGGATAGCACAGGCTCCCTCTGTCTGCGGTTGCCATGGTGACAACACACACTGGTACCACAGTGGTTAAGGTTCAGACTTTCTAATTTTGCAGTGCGTGTACAGTACAGTCCTACAGTTTTAGAATCAGCCATGATGTTCAGGGAGAAAGAAATACGATCGTACAATTCATTGCAAGGCATTTTATTCAGTTTTATTATGCGTTAGCCTGTCAAGTTTTAGTAGACCTATTAATTCTATTATCTTTATGTACCACAGAGATATATTTCTGTCTCTTTCAACAAATGTACTCTTGTAAGTCTCTTTGGATGAAAGCATCTGCCAAATCTGCCCTAAATCTAATGTAAATGCAAATGTGATGTAAATTCCTATCTCTTCTTTACGCTGAAAGACATTGTGTGTGATATGTGAGATTGACGGTCGATTTAGAAAGACTACATTTAAGGGCAACAGACTCATCATTGTATTGTATTGTATCTGAAACGTGACGAAATCTATGCAACATCCACACTAGACTACATCATTACATCATCATTAACTCAAGGGCCGATGGTGGAGGCTCGATATCCACCAGTAGGGGACAGTAGACCTCCGCATTACCTTGCCCACCCAGCTGGCTTGTTTTGCTCCTTCTTGTTCTCCTTCTCCTCTTCATCTTTTTCTTCTGCTTCTTCTTCTTCTTCTTCTTCTTCTTCTTCACACCTGTCTTTTTTATTTCCCTGATGCTCATCTCATCTCCAAGCGTCATCACCGGGGGGCACCCACCCACCCACCCACCCACCCACCCACCCACCCAACCAACCACCCAACCAACCACCCACCGACCGAATGAGCAGTAGGGGGCCTTCGTTGACTTGACACCGTTTCATTCAAGTCAATATCCACCTTTAAATCACACACACACACACACACACACATACACGTGCTATTCATAGAACAAGGTGACAGTTACATCTAAATACACGGCGATAAGAGACGGGTTTCAACGCCGACTCACCTGCTCGGAGACTCCGCTACTCAATCATGTCTCCTTTGTGAGGGCGACAGCAGGGAAAAAAGGAAAAAACGAATGAAAGGTTGTTCTTGCAGTGTTAGTTTAGCAGGAGGAACCACTCATGTTTATTTTATTTTATTTTAATTAAACGTATTAAGGGTCGAGCCACAATGTAGCCCAGAGACTACTAAATGTAGGCATCATTGAGGCCATATAGCCTCAATGGATGGTAAATGGATTGGATTTATATATCGATTTTATCCAAAGTGCTTTACAGTATTGCCTCACATTCACCCATTCATACACCGACG
Organism: Coryphaenoides rupestris; assembly: GCA_002895965.2. Taxonomy (NCBI): domain Eukaryota; kingdom Metazoa; phylum Chordata; class Actinopteri; order Gadiformes; family Macrouridae; genus Coryphaenoides; species Coryphaenoides rupestris. The sequence continues at coordinate 37,484 of PIJE02002630.1, forward strand.
GCGGTGCCAACCATGCAAGGTAACAACCAACACGTCAGGAGCAGTTAGGGTTAGGTGGTGTCTTGCTCAGGGACACCTCCACACTTAGCTAGGAGGAGGGGGAGGAGCCCGGGGATCGAACCAGCGACCTTCCTGTTGCCAGACAACCGCTCTTATACCTCCTGAGCTACTGCCGCCCCATGTTGCCGACTACTACTGTACGATGTGCTATACTACTCATTATGACATGCACAGGCCTTTTTTTTTTTATTATCGGCTATTCCCCCGCAAATTACTTTGAATAGAATACAATAAAAACCCAGCTCCCTCCAACAGTTATCCGCGGGTAGAAACTCTCCAACAGTGGGAGACATGATTTTTATAGAGCCTTATTTTGCACAACCAGCGGGGCCAGCCCTTACCTTGGGTGATGTGGGATTTACCGATAAGTTTGCTCCAAGCAGTTGCAATATTTAGGAGGCGGCGGGTGTGCGGGTACAAAACAAACTGTGCCAGGCCTAATGGACCATTCGTTTTGGGTTGACAGCGCTCAGCGGGGCGCCAAAGACTGCGACCACCCGTACCAAGGATTCTACGTTCTTATATCCCCAAGGGCTCGATATTTTATTTTAAGTCGCGAATCAATACATCGGGAATTTGTTCGGTGAGGTGAGTTCAGTTACATCACATGTCATTTTCCGACGAATTCCGAAACTCGCAGAGAAAGGCTCAAGGAATCATCGGCCTATCGGAGCCAGGGCCTCGCTCGTCGTGCTCAATGTTTCCCCTGTTTAGCAAACAGATGCCTCGGAGCAGTGTGTGTGTGTGTGTGTGTGTGTGTGTGTGTGTGTGTGTGTGTGTGTGTGTCAGTGTGTGGGAGGCACACTAAGACAGAAATACAGTTGCCTATATTCCCTGCCTCCACTTGTGTGCACACTTCAGATCGAAATGTAACACGTTATTGCACACGGGTTCATCATACATGCACACACACTCTCACTTCTTCCCACTATAGTTATGTGTTTCTATGCAGTATTTCTGAGATGCCTGCCTTTAATGTAAATGGTAAATGGATTGCATTTATATATCACTTTTATCCAAAGTGCTTTACCTAGTTGCCTCACGTTCACCCATTCATACACCGACGGCGGTGCCAACCATGCAAGGTAACAACCAACACGTCAGGAGCAGTTAGGGTTAGGTGGTGTCTTGCTCAGGGACACCTCCACACTTAGCTAGGAGGGGGAGGAGCCCGGGGATCGAACCAGCAACCTTCCTGTTGCCAGACAACCGCTCTTATACCTCCTGAGCTGCCTCTCTCTTTGCTCTCCTCTCTCTCTCTCTTCTCTCTCTCTCTCTCCTCTCTCTCTCTCTCTCTCTCTCTCTCTCTCTCTCTCTCTCTCTTCTCTCTCTCTCTCCTCTCTCTCTCTCTCTCTCTCTCTCTCTCTCGTTCCGCTGCGTGTCCTCGGGGCTGCAGGGCGCTCGGCCTTATTTCGTTTCGGACGGAGAGACAATAAAGATGCGCTTTCTTCCCTCCACCCGACCCCACCACTCACCCCTCACCCCTCACCCCACCA
>PIJE02002630.1:44039-62054 GCA_002895965.2 Coryphaenoides rupestris
TATATAGACAGGTGATATATATACAGTATATCACCTGTATATCACCTGTCTGTATTATATATAGACAGGTGATATATATACAGTATATCACCTGTATATCACCTGTCTGTATTATATATAGACAGGTGATATACTGTATTCCTTCATATTCCCTGCGATGTGCCTGTGCCTGTGCTATAAAGCGACCCCAGCTGGTGCTGCGGTGCTGTGGGTGGTTGATGGAGGGGTTAGCGACACTCTCCGGTCCCTTCCTTCTTCTTATTGGCACCAGGTCTCATTAAAAACACCCAGGGCTCAATGGGCTGTCAGGCGGCACCCCCCCACCCCAACCCCCCCAACCCGTTTATCTGACAGCCAACCGATGTGGAGAGTGTGTGTGTGTGTGTGTGTGTGTATTTTTGTGTGTGTGTGTGTGTGTGTGTGCGAGTATGTTTCTGAATGCATGTTTGTGTGTGCATGTATATGTGTGTGATTGCAAATGTCTGTGTGTGTGTGTGTGTGTGTGTGTGTGTGTGTGTGTGTGTGCGTGTGTGTGAATGTGTGTTTCTGAATGCATGTTTGTATGTGCATGTATATGTGTGTGTGTGCGTATGTGTGTGTGTGTGTGTGTGTGTGTGTGTGTGTGTGTGTGTGTGTGTGTGTGCGTGTGTGTGTGTGTGTGCGCGCGCGTGTGTGTGTGTGAATGTGTGTTTCGGAACGCATGTTTGTATGTGCATGTATATGTGTGCGTGCGTATGTGTGTGTGTGTGTGTGTGTGTTGTGTGTGTGCGTGTGTGCGTGTGTGTGTGTGTGCGTGTGTGTGCGCGTGTATGGCTCTATGGGCTAAACACACTCCATTTTGTATTCGGCCCCACCCGCCCCCCCTCTCTAACCTCAGTTGCCAACTTGCAAGCATCCTTTTTTTAGACTAATTTTATGGAAAGCCTTTGTTTCGACTAATTCACTCCAAGTCTGAGCCAGCGTTACTCCTGTGCAAGTATATGCTAATGTTTCCGTAGTCGGGTGGAAGAAGTTTTGAAGGGGACATATTACGCCACCAGGTGTGTGAGTGTGATTAGCCTCTGCAAGCCGTTTCACAATTGCCATGTGACTACCGTCTAGTGACATCACAAGTGGGAATGTCCACCTAGATGTATGATTACTCGATCAGTCTACCAGCCTACCCAGTGGACTGTGCTGTACCGACAAATAAACTGATCCAGTTATTCCCACTTGTGATGTCACGAGACGGCACAGTCACACACGTGGCAATTGTGAAACGGCTCGCGATGGCTAATCACACTCACACCTGGTGGTATAATAGGGGACCTTTAAAGAACGTGCCGCCGAAGAACACAATGTCTTCCAATTGTGTGCTTCGCTAGGTGCCCCCCCCTGTTTACCCGGTGTGTGTGTGTGTGTGTGTGTGTGTGTGAACTGACACGGAGGACCCCCACTGGAAATCATTCCGGACTCGGGAAATGGTTCACGGGTAGGAAAGCAAGCGCCAAAAATACACAAAAAGAACAAACACTCATCAATCGTCGACGCACTAAAGAGGCAAAACGAAGCTGTGGCAAGCTGTGGAAAACGTCTTTCAGGTGTTCTTCACGCACAGCTGTGGAGGGGAGAACCTCGCACTCTTTTTGGCACTCGGAAACCTCATTAGAATTCCCGGCAGAGACGACGACGGCGACGACGCAAGGACGGCGAGCTCGGACGACGGACCGCCGTGCTCTTCAAGCGGGATTGTTTTCAGGAGGGGCGCCCCCCCCCCCCTCCCCCCTCCGCTTTCGTTTAGACGAAGAGATTACTTGATCCAATTTGAACACTCCACCCCACGTAAAAGATAAATAGATAGACAGATATGTGTTTGGTCCTTCGGAAAATTTCGTCATGTGCTGTACTGCAACAACAGAACACCTCAACAAGGTCACAGAACCTCCACACGACATGTCACCAAAGTGCTCTATATATAAGGTAAGGTGCAGCAGCCTCACACACACAGAGGTTCAGTAATTGTATTGTTGTTTGTCCCAGTTTGTTCAGCGAGATGTTTTTCTCTTCCATCCGGGTGGTGTGTGTGGTATTGTGAACGATGAACAATGACGGACTAAATAACCGAATAACAATCACGCAATTCATGCCGGGAACCTGAAAGGCACTGTATAGCCCGTATGTTTTAAGTGTGTGGCAGGGAGAAGAGCTTCAAAAGGGGGGATAAGTGGTTGTTCCGTCAGCCGACCCACGCCGACGGTATCCTCTGATTGTATTGATTGGAACTCAGGAACTCCGAAACTGCCTGTGCCTACACAACAAATGACTCACATTAGAGAGGAAATGAAGGGAAGCCGGATAGCAAAAACGAAATTAAGTATTTTAGATTTTACGTAATATAGACAAATAACTCAATTGCACGGCCCGTGTACATTTCTGTCAGATGTTATCGGGCGTTATTATTAGTTTATTGTATTTATCTGTTGCCTTATTGCTTCTAACTAACTAGGGTTGTGTAATCATTGGTGCCCTGAAAGCTCTCTGAGAGCCGCAGACAATATTGGAATGATTTAGTCACATTCTGTGTCGTTCCCTATTCCTGCCGTGTGCCGCTCTGGCTCCGTAATCAGGTTAGCATTGCACCGCGTTACATCACCGGTGATGTAGCCCAATGGGTCCTTCGTTAGTTGACTCAGGTGCACGAATACAACAACCCTCCCCAACCTCCCTACCTCCCTCCCTCCCTACCTCCCCTCCCTCGCTCCCTCCCTCCTTCCCACCTTCAGGCGACCCAGCAGGGCTGATCAGGGCCCCGATTTGTGTCTCAGCGTCATTGGCCCGCGGATCAAGCCTTGTGATCCGCAGCCATCTGGATGTCGGTTCTGAAAAAGGGGGTTCGCCAGCGTCCAGACGGTGCCGATCATCGCCGCTGCCGCCGCCGCCGCCGCCGCCGCTGCTGCCACCGCCGTGTCTTTGATGCCAGGCGGGCACGGAAGGCACGGATACACACCACGGGCACACCCCCGGCGCAACTCCTCGACCCGGCGTTCCCACCTCTGCGGCGACTTCGTTTAGCGTTAGCGGTAGCGGTGGCGTTATCGGTAGCAGTAGCGGTAGCGCTGGTGGTAGCGGTAGCGCTGGCAGTCGCGTTTAGGTAAAAGGGGCGATTGACCTCGCTTTTCCCACCGCCAGCGAGGCAAGCAGGGGAAACATGTGTTCACCTTTCTCCCGTGCAGCGACACAACAACCACCAACTGCGCCGACAGCCTGCAATTATCGTCTTAAAAACAAACCGCTTTGTTCCCCCAAGGGATGAAGAAATGTGCTCCAAAACTTTTGTCTTTCTTTTGTTCGCTGCCAGATGAAGTTGGGTTTTTTTTTTTTGGATCCAGCAGCACCACCGCTCATTGACTCGCTTACTAACGTTCGGTTCAACTCGGTTCACCAACTTCAAACTGAACCCGACTTAACGTTAAGAATACAAACGCCGCCGGCTTAGCATACAAATGCGGGATGACAGCCTCAGTACCCTATAAAGTCTTAGCCAAACCCCCCACAGAATTTATCTGGAGACTCTAAAGCCAGACGCTCTTCCTAATGTCGTCCTCGAGGACGAAAACTGCCGCTAGGACAAAAACAGCGTCGTAGCTTTTGCGTTGGGAGCTAAAAAATGGCAGATGAGCTTATTTCCATCCCTGCGATAAGCTTTCCCCGGCAGGTTAAGATGTCGTATTTCTTCCGGAATTGGCAAAACTTCCTCAGGTCCGTGTTCTTTACACACACAATGGAGAACCGCACGGCAACAACAGCGGCTCCCGCCAGTCCACAGTCCATCTCCCGCACGGTCTTTAAGAGCAAGTGTGTGTAAGCAAAAACACACACGTCTTCCAGGATCTTTAAACCGAGTCCCGTGGAAACTCTTGGCGGCTCACCACCGAGGTGATTTGTGACCGCTTGGTGACCCTCTCCCACCATAATGGGTTCAAACGCTCCACTGGCTCTGGGTGCTGCTATATATAAACACACGGGAAGATCTGCCTCCTGCTGACATATTAGTCTGTCCTTGATAAAAGCATTCTGTAATTTAAACACTGGGCCATCTCTGAAAATAGCTGTGGTTCACTTTACACTGTGGACCAGACACACCAGCAGGGCTCCGCTTTCGTTTAGACGAAGAGATTACTTGATCCAATTTGAACACTCCACCCCACGTAAAAGATAAATAGATAGATAGATATGTGTTAGTCCTTTCGGAAATTCGTCATGTGCTGTACTGCAACAACAGAACACCTCAACAGGGTCACAGAACCTCCACACAACATGTCACCAAAGTGCTCTATATATAAGGTAAGGTGCAGCAGCCTCACACACAGAGGTTCAGTAATTGTATTGTTGTTTGTCCCAGTTTGTTCAGCGAGATGTTTTTCTCTTCCATCCGGGTGGTGTGTGTGGCATTGTGAACGATGAACAATCACGGACTAAATAACCGAATAACAAAATAACAATCACGCAATTCATGCCGGGAACCTGAAAGGCACTGTATAGCCCGTATGTGTTATGGAGCAAATAGTTTGAAGCCTCGTTCCTAATTCACTGCAGTGTGTCTCTATCATTTGAGGCTCCATATCGGCGCCTCAAATATATAATTTTCCCGAAAGTGTGTGGCAGGGAGAAGAGCTTCAAAAGGGGGGATAAGTGGTTGTTCCGTCAGCCGACCCACGCTGACGGTATCCTCTGATTGTATTGATTGGAACTCTGGAACTCCGAAACTGCCTGTGCCTTACACAACAAATGACTCACATTAGAGAGGAAATGAGGGGAAGCCGGATAGCAAAAACGAAATTAAGTATTTTAGATTTTACGTAATATAGACGAATAACTCAATTGCACGGCCCGTGTACATTTGTGTCAGATGTTATCGGGTGTTATTATTAGTTTATTGTATTTATCTGTTGCCTTATTGCTTCTCTGGTCTCATTTACGAAAACTAACTAACTAGGGTTGTGTAATCATTGGTGCGTGTTGACGAAGACGAGGTTTGTTCTTTTGACTTTCATGCGGCATCGGCGCTGTAATCACATTTCTGGAGCCGCACGCCGAACCCTGAAATCTCTCTGAGAGCCGCAGACAATATTGGAATGATTTAGTCACATTCTGTGTCGTTCCCTATTCCTACCGTGTGCCGCTCTGGCTCCGTAATCAGGTTAGCATTGCACCGCGTTACATCACCGGTGATGTAGCCCAATGGGTCCTTCGTTAGTTGACTCAGGTGCACGAATACAACAACCCTCCCCAACCTCCCTACCTCCCTCCCATCCTCCCTCGCTCCCTCCCTCCTTCCCACCTTCAGGCGACCCAGCAGGGCTGATCAGGGCCCCGATTTGTGTCTCAGCGTCGTTGGCCCGCGGATCAAGCCTTGTGATCCGCAGCCATCTGGACGTCGGTTCTGAAAAAGGGGGTTCGCCAGCTTCCAGACGGTGCCGATCATTGCCGCCGCCGCCGCCGCCGCCGCCGCAGTGTCTTTGATGCCAGGCGGGCACGGAAGGCACGGATACACACCACGGGCACACCCCCGGCACAATTCCTCTACCCGGCGTTCCCACCTCTGCTTCGTTTAGCGTTAGCTTTATCGGTAGCGCTGGTGGTAGCGGTAGCGCTGGCAGTAGCGGTTAGGTAAAAGGGGCGATTGACCTCGCTTTTCCCACCGGCAGCGAGGCAAGCGGGGGAAACATGTGTTCACCTTTCTCCTCCCGTGCAGCGACACAACAACCACCAACTGCGCCGACAGCCTGCAATTATCGTCTTAAAAACAAACCGCTTTGTTCCCCCAAGGGATGAAGAAATGTGCTCCAAAACTTTTGTCTTTCTTTTGTTCGCTGCCAGATGAAGTTGGTTTTTTTTTTTTTGGATCCAGCAGCACCACCGCTCATTGACTCGCTTACTAACGTTCGGTTCAACTCGGTTCACCAACTTCAAACTGAACCCGACTTAACGTTAAGAATACAAACGCCGCCGGCTTAGCATACAAAGGCGGGATGACAGCCTCGGTACCCTATAAAGTCTTAGCCAAACCCCCCACAGAATTTATCCGGAGACTCTAAAGCCAGACGCTCTCCTAATGTCGTCCCTCGGAGGACAAAAACTGCCGCTAGGACAAAAACAGCGTCGTAGCTTTTGCGTTGGGAGCTAAAAAAAATGGCAGATGAGCTTATTTCCATCCCTGCGATAAGCTTTCCCCGGCAGGTTAAGATGTCGTATTTCTTCCGGAATTGGCAAAACTTCCTCAGGTCCGTGTTCTTTACACACACAACGGAGAACCGCACGGCAACAACAGCGGCTCCCGCCAGTCCACAGTCCATCTCCCGCACGGTCTTTAAGAGCAAGTGTGTGTAAGCAAAAACACACACGTCTTCCAGGATCTTTAAACCGAGTCCCGTGGAAACTCTTGGCGGCTCACCACCGAGGTGATTTGTGACCACTTGGTGACCCTCTCCCACCATAATGGGTTCAAACGCTCCACTGGCTCTGGGTGCTGCTATATATAAACACACGGGAAGATCTGCCTCCTGCTGACATATTAGTCTGTCCTTGATAAAAGCATTCTGTAATTTAAACACTGGGCCATCTCTGAAAATAGCTGTGGTTCACTTTACACTGTGGACCAGACACACCAGCAGGGGGGGGGGGGGGGGGGGTGGGGGGTGTACGATTTGTACCGACAAACACAGCTAAACGCTGAGCAACCAGACCGGTTGGAAATAATATACTCTGATAAATTGACGGTGTACTAACTTCGCAATTCAAAGGGATTTAGATAATGGTCACTAAACGCCAAACGTCGTGGGGGCACAGTTCATCAAAAACCGACGTATGCAAAACGTTACCACGCCTTCATTTGGACCTTAGTTCCTCCCGACATCATCGCCTGGCCAATGAGCGCTCACACAAGGTGGTTCACCGAAGGAAGTATAGACTTGGACTATAGTTGGACTATCGAGATCCACCGTCAAGAAGTAAGAGGAGGAGGAGGAGGAGGAGGAGAAGGAGAAGGAGAAGAGAAGGAGAAGCCTGGAAGCCCTGACACGAGGTTACGGCTGAAAGAGAGGTGGAGGGAGTTGATTGGAAACGGGGAGTTCAGAGGAGAGGAAAGAGGCAGGTCTGCACAGTGATGGAGAGAGAGGTGATGGTGATGGAGGTGGTGTTGGTGCAGAGAGACAGGTTTTTTTCTTTGTTTTTAATATTAAAAAAAAAGTATGACTGGTGCAGTCGTGCTTCAGCAGACCATAGCCAGCGGATAGGAATGAAGGATTGATTGGGGATGAGAAGTCAGTGGGTGGTGGTGGTGGTGGTGGTGGTGGTGGAGGTGGTGGAGGTGCCGACGGGGTTCAAATGGAGAGGTAGAGGCAGGGTCAGGTCTGACAGTGCTCAGATGACAACGGATGCTGTGCGGAGGGGAGTTCTGAGTTCTGAGTTGAGTTGAGAGGAAAGTATTGGTGTGGTGTTACTGACAGGACTCAAGCGAGGCCCACAGACACGACTGACGAGAGGAAAATATGTCGAGGCCTCGCCGATCACAAGGTGAGCGAAGTCGGACAAAAGTGGCAAATAAGGCGCGTCTTGGTACGGCACTAACCTCACGCGAGAAACCACACAAGATATTTGGGCTTTGTTTTCGATTTTCTATCGTTCATTTCAAGTAACGAGGAACTAAAACTCAGTGGAATAAAAAGTACAATATTTGCCTCTAAGTTGTAGTGGAGTCGAAGTGTGAAATACTCGACTCCAAAGGTAAAGTACAAGTACCTCAGATTTGTACTCGAGTACAGCGCTTGAGTAAATGTACTTTGTTACTTTCCACCACTGCGCATACACATTGTGCATCCGGATATACAGTAGATTGTGTGTATTATACACGTTGTGTATCCATGTATTCTTCACAGTCCATGGTGCAGGTACTATGTTTGTGTCGAGTGTACTGTGTACTCTGTTGTGTTGTCTTGTTTGGGAAATGAAGTCCATGAATAAGCGATGCTGAGATTCCTCCGCAACAGACAAGCAACCTCTCAGATACAAAACAAAGAACCACTGAGCTAATTTATTTACTCCACTGTAAATCAAATCGGCGATTATCGAAAGAGAGGCAAAATGGAGGAAGGAAATGCCTGTTTCTCTCTTGAAGTTCACCCAGCGCCCCGTTCACCTACTGGTAATAAGTAGTACGTCTAACAGACCGCATTAACGTGTGAAGATAACGGCGTTCATTAAATTACAATACCGGAAGAAACCTGAAAAGGTCAGATGGTTTTGTCGACGGCGGCTAAATGGAAAATCTTACCAAAGCAAAAGGAAAGCGTCAAGATCTATAGAGCAGGATTAGAGTTGGCGCAGAAAGAAATCGTCAACATATTTCCAAACATCCAAATGGAAATGTGATTCAGAACGCTTTAGAAACACTTTAGAACGCTTTAGACATTTAAAGGGCAAATCAATACAAGACAATTAATTCAAACAGAAATGTAAAATGAAAGGGATAAGAAGGGAAATCACAAAATATGTCAAGCAGTGCAGACGTTGGGCCTACGTTTTATTCATCATCATAACGTTATGGCTGTCTTCATACAGCCATTGATTGTGAAGGTGGAGAGAATATTTTAGCACGTGTTGTGTGTGTGTGTGTCTGTGTGTGTGTGTGTGTGTGTGTGTGTGTGTGTGTGTGTGTGTGTGTGTGTTTTTCACAGGAGGCTAATTTCTCCGTACTTGAAGAATAAGCACGAGACACACGGAACCACTGGTAACCGCTGAGACTCCACATTGCTTGGAGACCAACAGCGCCGCAAACACACACAACAACAACACACCACAACACACAACAGCACACTGACACAACACGTGCAACAACCAGCACACACACCCCTTTTGGGGTAGTTGATTGTGTCAAAAGGTCATCCGCGCATTAATCACATTGCAGGGTATGCAGGTATATTGCTATATTATTCTTATTTTATGTAATCTTGGGAGAGGCATCTTAGCTTTAGGCTATTATTAGTATACTAAAAAGCGTACAAATTGTAATATGTACCGGAACTGAAAACCACGGTCCTGCAACTGAAATCTACTGTTTAACATTACATAATTTATTGGAGGCCGAAAAATAAACTCGCTGAAAACACGAGCCATGTCCTTCGGGTAAAAAAATAACACAACCTAAATCAGGTGCAACGGCGGAAAGTAGGTCTCGGCGCTCTCTCATGCTCCTCGGGTTCTGCACGGCGCGTCTACCACCAAGGACCCCGCCGGCAGCGTTTATCCGCCCCGTGTGTGTTAGCTTACGTATTAGCCCGTCCTCGGCGCTCCCCGCGGCTGGAGGCGACATTTTCAGCACGTAGGAAGGTTTGCGGAAGGGAAAGAGGGGGAAAAGAAATGCAATACGAAGAGAGCTCAAAAGGTGAGGGGAGTCGGGTACATTAAAAAACGCTCTCGATCGGCGTCGAGAGCTTGCCGATTGAAATGTGAAGTCCTTGTGGGGTGAAACTTCTCATACGTCCAAAATAGATTAAGCCGTTGAATTGACGAAGCCATTAAGAAAAAACAGATCAGCGATCAGGGAAAAGATGGAGAGCCCAATCACGATGCCGGATGGGAATTGTATTCACGTTTAACTCCTAATGAACTGCTGGTTGCACGTATTCAGAACATTGGAGTGCTCTCGTTTTATCATGCATGTGATTTAAACACATTTTTACACATTTTTTGCCAAATCCACGGTTTTAGCCTTTGGTACGAGGTCTGAACCAACGACTGGTCCTGCTCTACGGTACGTATGATCTACAGCACATCCCCTGGAAATCGCTTGCCGGAAGGCTGCCATTTTGTTTGCGTGCTAAAGAGCGCGCCTCAACACTCGAGTCTTCTCTTCACCGTCTTCCCGCTCAGCTGTGAAGGATCCAATTTTTTATCAGGCCTCTTTCAAGATGTGCATTTGAGTACGACTTCATAAGGAATACATTTTTTTCACGAGTTTGTTCTGAGCTACGCGACGACCAAAGGATGAGAATTTATGATGTAACGTTGCGAGGGTTAGAGCGATCGTACATTTTCATACGTATGTTTTAACACTTTCTGAAATACAAAATTGAAATGTTCCACTTCCGTATCCTTCGTCAAATATGTCGATGAGATTAACCCGTTATCCCCCTAAATAATGAGAGCTCTGAAACTCCATCTGTCCCCGCACTAAGTAACACCCGGAAATGTATTCCATTCTCTCTCTGTCACTCGCTCTCACTGTCGTTCTCTTCACATATCTCTCTCCTCCCTCCTTCCACTCGACTGTCTTCTGAGTTCACCGCGGGTGGAGGAGGAAACCCTGACTTTAGTGTTTAATCAACGGCGAGACACGAGTTGCATGATCAACAACCTGTCCACACCTCCGTAGACCGAGACCGACACGAATCCATTTGTCAACGGAAACAAAACGTCGTCAAACATCAAAGTCAAAAGTGTTTTTATTGTCACGTTCTTCATAACAACGGGGCCATCTGAACAGCGAATACATATTATATAATATATATTAGAACAGCGCAATACCGTCATAGATAACCAACATACATAATAAATTAATGATTACGAAATATAAAATGTAATGGTTTGGAAGTCCACAAGGAATTGCAATATCTAAGTATTATAAATGTGCAAGTAACTAAGGGCAAGATTGCACAAGTGCGGGCAGCAGAGGCAAACAAATTGTGGGGCATATAGCATGGAAACAGCAGAAGTATAACCATTATTAGGACACTTATAATAGCGTTGCTCTACTCGCACGTTCAAGTCATTACGAAGCGGGGTTCATGAAATACGTTGCGGTGATTAATTAAAACCAAGGTCAATGAGTAACAGAGTGTTCCTGGCCGTACCGAAACATTCAGATTCCAATCTTCTTTTTAAATCTCCAACAGCTGTGCGGATAAATGTCAAGGATGGAAGCCGTGCTGTCTCACCACACGCACCACGCGCACACGACACACACACACACACGTGCGCGCGCGTCAACGCTAAGGATCCAGAAGGGCTTCACAATTAAGAAATCAGGACACAGCTGGAAGTTAACTCTGGACTCGACGCACTAAGAGGCTAAAAGAATAGTTTCTATAGAGTATATGAGCCCTGGCCATGCAAGCATCCAAACATCCATGGTTTTATTATTATTATTTTAACGGCTTTTCTTTTCACTTCCGTGCGAAGAGTCTGTCTGCCAAGCGCTGCACGAAAGTTTGAGCTTTTAACTCATTTGTGGCAGCCATATTAGAACAACTAGAACACCGACAACAATACTCTCGACGACAACAACAACAACAACAACAACAACAAGAACAACAACAACAGCATCATAAACGCAGCCAAAGACTTGCAGCCATAATGAATGGACACACACGCACACACACACTTGTTATCTCCTCGGAGGTGTCCCCATTTCCATCTCTCCGGCGGTGGTTGAGGAGGAGGAGGAGAAGGAGGAGGAGGAGGAGGAGGAGGAGGGTGAGGAGGAGGAGGAGGAGGAGGAGGAGGAAGAGGAGAGGAGGAGGAGGAGGAAGGAGGAGAGGAGGAGGAGGAGAGGAGGAGGAGGAGGAGGAGGAGGGGGAGGAGGGGAGGAGGAGGGTGGAGGAGGAGGAGGAGGAGGAAGAGGAGGAGGAAGGAAGATAGAGCAGCAGAGCACACACCAGCGTGGAGGAGGATGACCTAGATTCCATTCCATCTCCTCCTCATTGTATGCACGCTGATTGGCCCCGCCCCCCTCCAGGGAGGTAGGGGAGGGAGGGAGGGAGGGAGGGAGGGAGGGAGGGGGAGGGGGGAGTGTGCTGTGGGGTCTACTGGAAGAAAAACAGCAGAATCCGAGTTCTCTCTTGAACACCTTGGTGGGATTTTCCTGCCGACATATTGTGAGATCATGTGAGAATAACACAGTGTGGGTGTGGGAGGTGGAGGATGAGGAGGAAGAGGAGGGTGAGAGACCGTATGGCGACGGCCGCTGCAACTGCGATGCCTTCCCCGTTGGCTTTTCTCTCTCGTTATCGCGCGCCTCGTGAAAACAACACACAAGGGGTCGTGTGAAACGATGTGAACTTAAGCGAGGACATACTGTAAAAAAAAACGTGCTTTGAACGTCGTAAAAACTACTCGTTAGCCGCTCTTAAAATAGACGAACTGCTGGCTATTGCCACGGTCGATCAGTGGTTAGCATGTCAAACTCCCGTCTTGAAGACTTGAACACGAAAACAGTTATCTCGGATATCTTGGAAAAATAATTGCTCGGTTGACAGCGAAATAGCGAGGATAAGAACAGCCAGAGAGCATAGGGTCGGACGCTACACAATGCTAAGTACCGTTTTAGGTGCCACACGAGGAACATCCCGGAACATGCAAGATGCTCGACTCGACGATGCTAAGTACTATTATTTAGCGGCAAGACGTAGAAGACATGGAGAGTAAATGCTGGGGTTCAGAGAGGGGGTGGGATTCGAGGGAAGCGATGGAGCTGAACTCTCTAACTGCTCGATAGTGTGGCGAGGGGGCGGGACTAAAAAGGCCAGCAACATCCTGGCAAACGGTGTCCATACTTCTCTAAAGGCTGATTTATGGCTTTTGAAAAGTGTCGCTCGACGAGAAACGATGCTTCCGCGAAAGGTTCAGTCATCTCCACGGTAACCAGACTATCGCCCAGCCGTTATCTTTCCGCGGATTTACGTTTCACATTTACGTTGCAAAGTTATGTGACGGACCAAAATACCAATAAGGAAGTGAAAACTATAATCTCCATGACGACGTCCGTGACACAAGAACATTCTCCAGGTACGCGAGAGACGCTTTTTTTCTGTCATTTCTGTTGAGCGCCCACCAAGCATAAATCAGCCTTCAGTCACCTCTGAGCCGGGGGGCCGGGGGACGTTCCCGAGGGAGGGGGGGAGCCGTCGCAGCGAAAACAAAAGACAATAGACAACAACAACAACAAAAGAAAGAAACGCCTGACAACAACAAGAAGGGAAACAAGCAGCTAATGGGAAGCCGCGTCGGAAGGCGAAACAAACAAGCGGCGATCGATACCGAGATAAATGCACGGCAACAAGGACATGATGCTGAGTGTCACAGCATTATGTTGCTGGATTCCTCACCCGTCTCAGAAACAACATGAACATGAAAACCTTCTCGACTTATATGGTAAATGGATTGCATTTATACAGCGCTTTTATTCAAAGTGCTTTTATTCAAAGTGCTTCACAGTACTGCCTCACATTCACCCATTCATACACCGACGGCGATGCCGACCATGCAAGGTAACAACCAATTCCGCTTTTTGGGGCAACTTCGTATGTGTTTGGACATACCACACACAGACTTAGGTAGACTTCTGATGGGCAAAGTTTAATTGTGTATATAGGCGACGGCGGTGTGTTTAAAATAGCGCTTAGACTAATTAGTTAGTCCTCGCAATTTGGTGTTACCAATTATTGATCTACTATTTTCATTAAGGTATTAATACACCCCCAAAAATCAAGACAATGAGTTCGTCTATATTATAGTTCTAACGTGGGTCTCCTTTGTCACTTGCGTAGAAACTATACTGTCAAAATTAGGGGTGGAATTGATTGTAATGATTGGAATTATGAGCACAAATAGAGTCAATATGCAACACGATTATTTTGTGTTATTGCGAGTGTCCATTATTATCCATAATAATTATCCATTATCCACAAACGATAATGGCTCATAGGCTACAGGGTCCACACACCGAACTGCAAAGTGTGTGTCTGTTCAGTGACTTTGCATCGAGACAACGTCCTGGAAGTCACCGTGAGACACAACACACACAGCAGTCGGGTTGGGAGTCTGACGGAGGAGACCTGGCTGGAGATTCACAGATTTAATCGCATCTCGAGGGCTTCTATCTCGCAGAGTACAAAAATCTACATCTAATCTATACAAGCCACAGATCAATATGGATTAATTACTTGGAAAATTGCACTCACTCTCTCGCTCTCGCTCTCCCTCCCTCTCCCTCCCTCTTCCTCTCCTCTCCTCCTTCCTCTCCCCCCCCTCCCTCTCCCTCTCTCCTCTTCCTCTCTCCCCTCTCCTCTCCTCTCTCCTCTGCTCTCTCCTCTCTCCTCCTCCTCTCTCCCTCTCCTCCTCTCCTCTCTCTCCCTCTCTCCCTCTCCCTCCCCCTTCCCTCTCTCTCTCCTCTCCCCTCTCCTCCTCTCCTCTCCCTCCCTTCTCTCCTCTCCCCTCTCCTCTCTGCTCTCCTCCCCTCCCTCTCCTTCTCCTCCTTCTCCCTCCCTCCTCTCCTCTCTCCTTTCTCCCTCCCTCTCTCTCTCTCCTCTCCCTCCCTTCCCTCTCTCTCCTCCCTTCTCCCTCCCTCTTCCTCTCTCTCCCTCTCCCTCCCCTTCCTCTCTCTCTCTTCCTCTCCCTTCCCTCTCTCTCTCCTCCTCCTCCTCCTCTCTCTCCTCTCTCCTCGCTCCTCTCTTCTCTCTCTCTCTCTCCTCATGGGTGTAATTCTGTAATAAGGAGCAGATAAATTAACGATAGATCATCAGAGGTGCGCTTGTAAAGATGTGGATTCAAGCTGTGAACGTGATGCATTCCTTAATTACTACTACTGCAGCAAAGTACTGTAAAGGAAGGAACGTCCGTTTATTTAAAACAGAAAATGTTTTCAAAAGGCGTAAAAAAACCAAACCGACAGCGTGGACCTAGTGGGGGTAATGGCGGCCCACTGTCCACCAGTGGGGCCCAGAACACCGTCGTTAATACCCGAGGTCCAATGGGAGGGTGGAGGAGGGTGGAGGAGGGCGGAGGGTCCGGGGTTACAAATGAATAGAGAGACGGCAGAACGGTGTCTCCTGCTAGGCGATGGCGGCTTCCTCGCTACCGAAAGCATTTATCAAAGATATTGAGAACACGCCGCCAGCTCTGCTCAAACACCGCCAACACGGCCGTGCATTCCTCTCTCTACTCTCCTGTCTCCCTTTAATCTAATACATCTCTCTCTCTCTCTCTCTCTCTCTCTCTCTCGATGTCGATACTCAATCACCTAACTCACTTACAGCAAATCCTTTAAAAACCCTTTTTCTTCATTCTTTCTTTTCCTTTGCACCTCCACACACTACACAACTCCGTCCTTATTTTACCGACCAATATCTCTCGGACTGTGGCGGTGTCCTGTTAAATGAATAATTCACGTTCGAAATATAATCCCGAACCACCACCACCACCACCACCACCAGCACTCCTCCCCATACCTGCTCCATCACAACATGTATCTGAATTGCCCCCCGTAAGTCGCTTTTGGATGAAAACTAAATGAGTGAACGGCAAGGAGAAAGGAACAACTCAATCTGTATGGTTGTTTACCTTTGGCTTGGTTTACCCCTCAGTCATTCTGGGATGCCTCGCCTCCTTGCAGGGAACATCTCGGTGCTCCCTCCATCCTCCTCACAGCGTGGCCTCCTGCGCTTAGCGGAGGAGAGAGGAGGAGAACAACGGGAAACAAAATGGGCGCCGCTTGTAAATTATTCACCACCAGGCCAGCGTCCAGATTGTACTTTTTTTCTTTTCGTAAAAAATCCTTGATTTCGTTTCTGCTCCTGTGTTCGATGTGTGTGTGTGTGTGTGTGTGTGTGTGTGTGTGTGCATACATTCAATCAAATTATATGTAAACGTATTAAAATGTCCCTATATGTGGGTGGAAAAAGTTCACACAGAACTGAATTATAGCAACGAATCAACAAACAAATCAATTCTACGAGTACAAGCCAAACCTACGGGCACAAAATGTCTCAGGTTTGACTCATTCTCCCATACAGCCAGTGGGGATGCTCAGATGAACATGTCATTGAACTGTGTGATCAGCAATATCCAATCCAATCATTTGTTTGTCGAGCCCAAATAATATTACAAATAGCATAAATATGCTCCCATAACTTCCCGTCTCGCAAGCACAATGGTAACATTAGCAGAGAAAGCTGGCAATTTAATGACCCATCTAACCACAAAGAGATGAACTTATTATTATTCATCCTCCTGTAATTAGCCAACGTTAGGAACATATTTTTCAGCTCCAGATAAAAAAAACAACTATGGAGTGTGTGTGTGTGTGTGTGTGTGTGTGTGTGTGTGTGTTGGTGGCTGGTGTAACTAATCAGCCTCACCGGGCCCCCGAGTCAGGCTGATTAGTCTGGGGCTGATAGGTGAAGCTGCCTGCTACCGTCTGCAGCGAGCTAACCCCTGGAGCCAGCCAGCCCACATCGGCCCGGGCCTCTGCCAGCACGGCCACAGCACAGCAGCCCAAGGCCCCTTGCTTCTGGGAGCGGGGAATGGGGTTTAATGCATCGTCGGCCCCCCGGTGGCGGGGAGGTCCTACTGGTGGGTGGCAGGGAGGCCATACTGGTGGCAGGGAGGCCCTACTGGGCATTGTGACAGAGCTACTGATGTGGCCCAGCTGCTCGAGCCTCCTGCCAGCCAATCCAAGCGGCCCTGCAACACAACGGTCACCTCTGCCAAGCCAAGGCAGCAGCAGCAGCAGCAGCCCCCCCAGGTCTCCGGGTGAAAATTGAAGGGCCGGGGGGTGGGGTTTGTGGATGGGGTTTGGCTGTCTGGGCGTCTGTGGTTGTTTGGCGTGATTTAAGCAGCCTCACCAGACCCGGAGTCAGGCTGATTAGACTCAGGGGGGGGGGCAGGTGAGGCTGCAGCAAAAACCTGCGGTGCATCGGTTCATCAACGCACCGCAGTCTAAAACAAAGTCATCACCACACACACACACACTCAAAAGAGCACGTTTTTTCCACCCGCTCTGTCGGCGTAACTTGCCAAACCGCCTCACCCACGACACCGGTTTTGCATCAACGCCTGCCCGTGTCTTGGTTTGTCGGAGGAGCTGCGGAGAAAAGTCACTTCGGTGGCGCGCGGTGAGGTGGATTGGCACAAAAACGTCGGGATCGTTAACCCGACTTGCCGTGAGATGGCGATAACCGGTTGTGATTGGACAGTGGAATGATGTGTTCATCTGGCTATTCAGGAGAAAGCATCAAATGTAGGACAAAGGTATTTGTACCTGCAGCAGGTTTGGTTAGTCCTCATAGATTTGATTTGGACCTGCGTCACTGAGTTCTGTTTGACAAACAGAGAGCCGCGTTGCTGCACACCTGATGTGTAACATCCGTGCAGATGATCCGCTCACAAATTGTTTTAAGCGCTCCGACACCTACGCTGATTCCATTCGTGTGCACGTGTCTGCACAACGTTGGTGCATGTCGGAGATTAATTAATTACCTCGATGATTATGTCATTATGATTACATAATGGCTCGGAAGCGCTTGCGTGTCGGCCAGTGCAAGGTGCGAGAAGGATGGGGCGGAGAGACTGCACAGTGTGTGTCTTTGTGCAGAATTCCAAGACAAGAGGGCAGCGCAGTAGATGCCTGCAGAGCACCGAGCCGCAGTGCATAGCTTACATCACATTTAGGATAACGGGCTTTTGAGTTATGCAGGTGTGGGAGGCGGTGGGTTGCAGGAACATGCATACACTAACATAATCAGTGGTGGAAAGTCACTATTTACATCGAGTATTTCTACAGTGTGGTTCTACAGTACTACTTTTACTTCAATAAAGGACCCGAGTACTTCTGTTCAGCAAAAAGTCTGTGGCACAGGCCTGGCTCCTATGCTTGTCGTCACGTTGAATAAAAACGATAATAAATCCCCTCATTAATAATAATTTTAACATACGATTCATGATCTAATTGTGGCTTTGTTAAGCTTTGTTGTGGCTTTGTTGTTGGGGCTGCAGTAGCTCAGGCGGTAATAAGAGCGGTTGTCTGGCAACAGGAAGGTCGCTGGTTCAATCCCCGGGCTCCTCCCCCTCCTCCTAGCTAAGTGTTGAGGTGTCCCTGAGCAAGACGGCACCTAACCCTAACTGCTCCTGACGTGTTGGTTGTTACCTTGCATGGTCGGCATCGCCGTCGGTGTATGAATGGGTGAATGTGAGGCAAACTGT
>PIJE02002631.1:0-27500 GCA_002895965.2 Coryphaenoides rupestris
TACTCGTGTAATACAACACCAACATGTTGACAACAACACCAACATGTTGACAACACCAACATGTTGACAACAACACCAACATGTTGACAACAACAACACCAACATGTTGGCAACAACAACAACAACATGTTGACAACACCAACATGTTAACACCAACATGTTGACAACACCAACAACATGTTGACAACAACAACAACACCAACAACATGTTGACAATAACACCAACATGTTGACAACAACACCAACATGTTGACAACAACACCAACATGTTGACAAACAACAACATGTTGACAACAACAAACAACATGTTACAACACCAACATGTTGACAACACCACCAACATGTTGACAACAACAACACCAACATGTTGACAACAACACCAACATGTTGACAACAACAACACCAACATGTTGACAACAACAACATGTTGACAACAACAACACCAACATGTTGACAACAACACCAACATGTTGACAACAACACCAACATGTTGACAACAACACCAACATGTTGACAACAACAACATGTTGGCAACAACAACAACAACAACACCAACATGTTGACAACAACAACACCAACATGTTGGCAACAACAACAACAACACCAACATGTTGACAACAACAACACCAACACCAACATGTTGACAACAACAACACCAACATGTTCAACATGTGACAACAACAACACCAACATGTTGACAACAACAACACCAACATGTTGACAACAACAACACCAACATGTTGACAACAACAACACCAACATGTTGACAACAACACCAACATGTTGACAACACCACCAACATGTTGACAACAACAACAACAACACCAACAACATGTTGACAATAACACCAACATGTTGACAACAACAACAACAACAACACCAACATGTTGACAACAACAACACCAACATGTTGGCAACAACAACAACAACACCAACATGTTGACAACAACAACAACATGTTGACAACAACAACACCAACATGTTGACAACAACAACACCAACACCAACATGCTCAACAACACAACAACAACACCAACATGTTGACAACAACACCCAACATGTTGACAACACAACACCAACATGTTGACACATAACTACTTACAATGTATATATACGTACGTTGGCACACCAGAGGAGATACTTGCAACATCTGTCAACTGTCAGTTACTTGTCTGTTAAAATTGAAGTGCTCCCTTATTGTGATCATTTTGTGTGTGTGTGTGTGTGTGTGTGTGTGTGTGTGTGTGTGTGTGTGACTGAGAGCTATGTTGACAACAACACCAACATGTTGACAACAACAACACCAACATGTTGACAACAACAACACCAACATGTTGACAACAACAACAACATGTTGACAACAACAACACCAACAACAACAACACCAACATGTTGACAACAACAACATGTTGACAACAACAACACCAACATGTTGACAACACCACCAACATGTTGACAACACACCAACATGTTAACACCAACATGTTGACAACAACACCAACATGTTAACACCAACATGTTGACAACAACACCAACATGTTGACAACAACAACAACAACACCAACATGTTGACAACACCAACATGTTGACAACAACAACAACATGTTGACAACAACAACATGTTGACAACAACAACAACAACACCAACATTTTGACAACAACACCAACATGTTGACAACACCAACATGTTGACAACAACACCAACATGTTGACAACAACAACACCAACATGTTGGCAACAACAACAACAACATGTTGACAACAACAACAACACCAACATGTCAAGACACCAACACCAACATGTTGGCAACCTTTATAATGCCGATGCTGCGCAGATGATTACTATTTTTAAATACTGCTCATGATCTGTCAGGATTATTTGAACCATTGGATTTAAACTGAGGCTCGTCTACAGAGTCCTGATGTCTCATAGCATGTAGCTGTAGCCGCGGTGCCTATCTGCACGTCATCCTGCTGGGACCGGCACTCAACACACGTGTGATGGCTGAGAGAGAGAGGGGGCGGGGCTTCTGAGGGAGTGATATCCACTCCACTTACATTGGGTTAGGGGCGAGAGATGAGAGAGAGAGGGAGGGAGTTGAGACAGAGGGAAATCTGGGTCTATACATGCAGTGGTAGAAGAAGTACTTCCTACGATGTAGGAGAGTATGAAGTAAAAGAAAATAGAAGTACAATTACCTCAGAGTTAAGCACCTTAAGTACAGTACTTGAATAAATGTACTTACCTTCACCACTGGTTACATGTTTCGGAGATTGCTTTGTCACAGCTTTTAGTCATCTTGAGTAGGATAAGCAATTATTGATTTAAAATGATGTTCTTTGTTCAAAGTCTACAGTCACATTTTCTTAACGGTATAGAATCAACAGTAATCAAACAAACAATGTGAATTTCATTTGAACTTTTAATTGCATCTTACTGATATAGGCACAAACACACACACACACACACACACACATACACACACACAGCATACACACACACAGCATACATGTCACTATTCTATTGGGTGTGTTTAGATTCAAGTTTAATTGTCACATACACATACAGGATATGCAGTGAAATTGAAAAGTGGTGATGCCCAGCGGAATGTGCAACAGAACAATTACAAATATCATAAATATCACAATTGAATCAATCAAGAATCAAATATCCACACTATTTACAGTCTTCACAGCAAAAGGAGCAGTTTTTGTTATGAGCAAATAGGCAAATAAACAGCAAAAGGCATATAAACAACAGGGCAATATAAAAAATGTAGTATCAAGTTATGTGCATGGGAGTGGGCAGTGGGGGGGCCCTAGTGAGGTCAAAGTTCACAGTCCTGATGGCCTGCGGAAAGAAACTCAGTTTTAGTCTCTCTGTTCCAGCAGCGTGACTGCGGAGGCACTTGCCTGAAGTTGCCTTGGAAGTTTGTTGTTGGGGTGGTGAGGATCCTTCATGATCCTGCAGGATCTGGTTCGACGCCCCCTGGAGTACAAGTCCTGCAGGGTGGGGAGTGTAGTGCCAATAGTGCGTTCAACCGAAGCACTTGCACCACCCCCTGCAAAGCTCTCCTCTCCTGAGAGGAGCTGTTGCCGAACCAGGCAGTGATGCTTCCTGTCAGGATGCTCTCCACCGCACCAGCATAGAAGGTCTGAAGGATCCTCCGGGAGACTCAGAACTTCCTCAGCTGCCTGAGGTGGTAGAGGTGCTGCTTCGCCTTCCTCACCAGAGTGTCAATGTGTGTAGTCCAAGTCAGATCCTCTGTGATGTGGACTCCCAGGTACCTGAAGCTGCTCACCCTCTCCACAGCAGTCCCATTAATCCCCAGTGGTGTGTAAGTCCTCTGATGTTGTTGTGTCCTCCTAAAGTCCACAATCAGCTCCTTAGTTTTGGAGACATTCAGCATGAGGCTGTTGTCTTGGCACCATAGTGACATGTTAGCAATTTCCTCTAGGTAGGCCTTCTCATTGTTACCAGAGAACAGGCCCACCTCCACTGTGTGATCCGCAAACATTATTCAGAACATTCTAAAACAATAAATATATACTGCATATATATTTATTTTCGAGTAGAACTTTTTCAAAATACAATGCTGAATGACCTTCAAGTTTTCCCTTTCAAAGCTGTTTTTTATTTATTATTATTTAACTTCCCACGAGAAGAGTTGAGTTGTTGAATTGAATTTAACTGAAGAGAAGGCAAAAGTGAAAATAAAAATACAGTTTGAGAAACAGGGAAGGCAAAATGAACAGCAGAAATGTCTCCTCACCAAACCGAGGAGCTGCTTGTAGATGTTGGGTATTGATGAATAAAGCAAAGGCATGAATGAGAAAATAACCAAAAGAATAAAAAAAGGATCAAACGATAAACTCTTGACGATATCCCTTGCCAGGTCAGCAAGGCAGAAGAATACAAAAAGTATAAATAATAAGAAACATGAAAGTTACTCACCCCATTTAAAGTGAGTACAGTTCAGCGCCGGCAATGTCAACGCGTGCAGCTGTACCGCCCCGGTACACCCAGACCATCGTTCATCGGGAGGTCGCGGGTTCGAGACCCGGCTCCGGCCCGCATCCTCCCGACTGTATAGCGTCCTTGAAGGAGACGCGAGTGACCTTGCTGGAGTCCTTCAACCGAGACCACCCTTCCCACCGCCTTCCTCCCCCCCCCCCGCCCCTCCCCATGTCAGCACTAGCTCCTCCTGCGCCGGCTCCACTCGGAGGTCTGGACCCCCTGGGGAGGAGTGGGGGGGAGGTGGGGTGGTCAAGTATGAAAGCTAAATTTCCCTATTGGGGGGGAGTATCCATAAGCAATGCATTCATGAATTCAGTGCATTTTGGTATTCATAGCCCGCGGTGAAGCCTTTTTTCTTTTTTTCTTCTTTTTTTTTCCGGCGAAGGAAACGCAATCTTCTCTTGAACTTGATAAATAGCCGAGGTAAATCAGTACTTTGACCCGGACTTGATGAATGTCAGCAAATACAAATAAGGGAGTACATCGTACAGCGCTTGCGGCCATAACATTAGCCAGATAAATGGACGGATAAAATTCCTAAACAAACCACAAGGGAGTTTTTCCCTCTTTTTTTTGTGGGTTTTTTTCTAGCTCTACTAGACAGGTTATAAACGTTGTGTTTATGAAAACGCATTCCGGAATTTTCCATACAGCCCGAAGAGAGCGGGAAGCGTCCCTCGTGTCATTTAATAGACAGTGCTTTAGGAGGGCGGGTAGAATTGACTTTATTACTTCTGTATAATTGCACACACCAATCCTGCGCATGTTGAACGATGTTATTTCCGTCCATGTGTGTGTGTGTGTGTGTATGTGTGTGTCTGTGTTTGTGTGCATGTGTGTGTGTGTGTGCGTGTATTACTTTGGAAAAGTGGATACTGCATGCGTTTGACTTGCACCCACATTCTTCCCATTTCATTTCAAGCCATCTTCATGTTATGACTCCGAGATTTCCATCTCGTTCACATCCAGTAATGTGTTGTTATGGGACTTTCAAGAACTTAAGGAATGTGTTGAATATTCCCCAGGGATGCTCAGTGAAATAAAAGACCAAAAATGTGGGAGCCGATCTCTTGAGGCTTTGAACTTTGAACAGTTTCTTTGCTTTCTCGTAGCTCCCGCTCACTGCGTGATGGATGTGCACATTCGTTGTGTAAAAACATTGCTGACATACCTTGGGATTCATTTTCCTGTCTCACAATTATTCATATCAAACATTGAACAGAACACAGTAAAAAAAACCATATATTTAAATAATTACAATTAATAAATGAATGGAAAACAAAATAGCGTCACTTTTTTCTGAATAAAAATATGAACTGAATGAATGAATCTGTAGTCTCTTGAACAGATAGGGCTTCATTTTAATATAAGTTTCTCTTAAAAGACAAGGATAAAAAGGTCAGCTAGCTTGGCAGAGGGAGCCTCACCCTTGCCTACCTAGTTAGGGAACACACAGAGGACAAAGCGGTTGTCCAGAACCTGTCAGCCAGAAGCCTTGTATTTTATTTTATTTATTTATCTACTCGACAACAACAACAGCAGCCGTGGTATCATTAAATTCCAGGGGCACCACCGCCGCCGCGGCAACGGGAACATTTTGGCTACACCGCTAACGCACGGAAAAAAAAAAAAAGGTAAAGAAGGGCTGAGCGCCGGCGAAGGTGAACGTTTCTCCTCGCGCTGACAGGAAGCGGACAAGGCCGGACAAACCAACCCATCCACCCTGTATATAGGCTAACGGTTAATAGTGAACGGCAAAGCTCTGATCCGCCTCCACCACACCAAAGAGATATCAATCACAAGTGAGCTTCACGACAGACAAGACCTGCCACTTACTTGGGGCGGCAGTAGCTCAGGAGGTAAGAGCGGTTATCTGGCAACAGGAAGGTTGCTGGTTCGATCCCCGGGCTCCGCCTAGTTAAGTGTGGAGGTGTCCCTGAGCAAGACACCACCTAACCCTAACTGCTCCTGACGTGTTGGTTGTTACCTTGCATGGTTGACACCGCCGTCGGTGTATGAATGGGTGAATGTGAGGCAATATGGTCAAGCACTTTGGATAAAAGTGCTATATAAATAATCCATTTACCATTTACTTATGTGCAGAGGGCGGGGCCAGGCGGGAAAAAACAATAGCAGTGTCAACCACCACCCCCCCCCCCCCCCCCCCCCCCCACCACGACCTGTAACCTGCGACTAATGAACGGTTGATCGAAGCGATTGATCTACGCTCCCGGTAGATCTCATCCCTGTTTTTACCCTCTGTCAAATAGGTGCCATGGGGGAGAGATGGATTCTCTCTGCCCAAGGAGTGGATTAATTGTAGCTGGAGATGAGAGATGGGGCTGGGGGTGGGGGTGGAGTTATGACTGAGACCCTTTGACCTTGCCGAGGTGAGGGGGGTGGAGGGGGGGGGGGGGCTGTCCTCTAGGCTAAGAGGTGGGGTGGGCGGGGGTGGGGCTATGGACTCAACTCCAGCCCATGCCTTGGGCGTCGCGGGACTGAAGGCATCGAGGAGTGCAACCTTTTGCCACGCATGCACAAACGTGATCGAGCGTGTCTTTGTGTGTGTGTGTGTGTGTGTGTGTGTGTGTGTGTGTGTGTGTGAGCGTGTGTGCATGAGCACAATGCGGAAACAAACTCACCTCTGTTCCCCGCTGGCTGCTCAGGGGAAGCCACGCAGGAACCCACCTCGTGAATATTCATGTTGGCCCGTGCGATGTTTAAGACTCCAACACAGAGCATATAAATTGGCAATTGCGCCCGAGTTAATGACACCAACATAACCCTTTGTTCAATTTTCATTGACTTACACCGCAGCAAATTAAATTGTCTGACTTGAAATTTCAACGGATGGCTTCAGCGCGGCGCGATGTGTTGTGTTATGGGTAAACACAGGGAAAAAAATGTTGATGTCTCCATGTTTTTTTTTGCGGGTGGGGGGGTGGAGGGGGGTCTCGTCTCATCAACGCTAATGTTGGGACATAATGAAATGAGGCTCCGTTTCGATTTGACAACAATAAAGCAATTAACAGTAATCGCGGAAGACTGAGCACTCTGCTGCTCGCACCTGATTGGTCGCTGTAGGAGTTCAACTCTGAAGGTCACGGCTCATGAGGCGGTCTCCTCGCAGGCGCCAAAGGAGTGTCACAGATTGTAGTCTTTATAGGTAACGTAACCAAGTAACCACTTGCAACCGCTGTACTCAACTGTCGTTGAGTAGCTGCTTTGGCATTTTTTATTTTCATTTTACTTCGTCGAGTTATTATCAGTAACAGTGCTTGAGTACTTGAGCGTCAGAATGTTCCGTACTATTTCTACCTGCGGGACACAGTGCTATCAGTATGCTACTCGCAAACATTGTCTTTTCAGTACCCTTCCTTCCTTCCTTCTTCCTCCTTTCTTTCTGTCTTTCTTTCGTCCTTACCATATTTCTTTCTTTCATTATCTCTCTCCTCTTCTTCTTCTCTCCCACGGTACGCTCGCTCCTCCTGATGGACCTCTCTTTGTCGTCCTCCATCTCGGGGGCGGGAAGTGTGGCTGACACGCCCCTCAAGGCTGCCGCTCCACTGATGCTGGCGCCCACTAATGGATGCTCCGCCGTACTGCTGGGGTACACGGCGCGGCGCAGATTAACGAGCTCCGAAATGCAAGCAGACAGCGGCGGAATTAACAAGAAGAACCTTGTCCCCGCCGCTCAAAACATTCCCCCGCTCGACCCCAACCTCCCTCCCCCCCCTCCTCTTTTTTCTTACGTTAGAATCTCCTTTGTATCCCTTATTCTTAATGATGGAGACGAGAAGATGGCCGATGTTTGTGTTGGCGGGCGGGGTCATGGGGCAGGGTGCTGGAGACGGATGCGTTGTTGTCGCGCTGTGCGCAGATGAAAGCTGATTGGCACTGAGGCATGCTGGGTAGCGTGGCGTTGCATGTCTGGTCAGTTGTGTGTGTGTGTGTGTGTGTCTGTGTGTGTGTGTGTGTGTGTGTGTGTGTGTGTGTGTGTGTGTGTGTGTGTGCATGTGTGTGTGTGTGTGTGTGTGCACGCGCACCCCGCACTCACCCTCGTTTCGTCTGGTTTAGTCGTGTCAACGTCAGAGCATAATTTGTGATGTCACAAGTAGCTTGACCCTATCACTGTCCAATATGCAAATATATGTTAAATATTTAGCATGTTTGTGTCAAGGGGAACGGGGTCGTCGGTGGGGGTGGGGTGGTGGGGGTGGGGTGGAGGGGGGGGGGGCTCAGAGCACAGAGACTGACATTGAGGAGGAGGACTTTTTTAAACTACTTAGAGACTAAATATCAAGGACAATGCAATTTCCAGCTCACTAGATATTACCAACCTTATTTGCATATAGAGGATTCAAAAAGTACTGAGACGTCACAATCGTACACCATGAATTAAATCGGATGAGCCAATGTGGGATAGCACTGTGATGTTGTTCATATATGCACATGATAAATGTATACAATATGGACTTTTGAATGTACGTTTTGAATGTACACAAGTGAACGGAACACAGAGTCGGTTCATGGTCATTCCAACTATCCAAGAGTTGAAAGGAAACGGAACAAGATACAATGATCTGTTCTCAGCGCTCTATATATCTTTTATTTTTCAAGAACAAAAGTTTTGTGTGTAATAAATATATATATATATATATATAATTAATTCATGGTAGGATAGCAGGAACGAAGCCAAGCAAAGGCGAGATTGGGAATCAAGAGATTTTCCGACAAGCCAGAGGAGGCGGTAGGGGGTAAGGGGAGGGAGTGGGTCAGTGATTGATTACTTTCTGTGAACAAGGCAGAGGACTTGGAGTACTTTTCTCCACTGTCCCCATTCGTCCCATTTGTCTCTGTCACCGCCCCGATACAGATGTGTGTGCGTGACCGGCTGCAAGGAGTTCACTGTGTGGAGAGCTGGTGGGTATTAAAGCGCACGCTCTCCCAATCATCACTCCAATCTGCCGTCTAATCCACCCCCCCCGGCCCCCCAACCCCGACCCAGGAAAAGATTCACTTGTGGCTTAATGATGTCTAACAACAGGTCCTCTGCGAAAACTCTGTGTTTTTGAGAGCATTTTTTACGAGTTAGTGCCTATACTCGCAGCTACGCAATGGGAATACAAGATGGGGGATTTACATTGTTCGCAGACGGAGGGACGTCTCTTGCGTTCGCAGTGCGTATGAAGAGCGTTCCGGTTACAGGAACAAGCGTCCTCCTCTGTCCAACCAATTCAGTCAGTGATCTCTGGCCACCACGTCAGCTGACATGTTCTTTTGAAACCAAGACCAACCGCCCCTTCCTCCTCCTCCTTCTGCTCCCTCCTCCTGTCCTCCCCTGCCGCCAGAGAAAATAAATTGCCTTCTCTGTGATTGGGTCAAAAACAACACCGAGATGTCATTATTTCACTGCATTGATCATACCTCGGGAAACACAGAGTCAATAGTTTCTGTAATTGCAATGTCTCCAGACCCTCGGAGGGTCTTCATCGAGCACCCGCCTCCCTCCTCCTTCTTCCTAATGATTAGCATTTTCACTTTTTTTATATTTTACATTTCATCAGTGTCCTTGGCGCCGCTGCGTTATTATTTAATTTTGTTGGATCTATGATCTCTTGAAGCATGGATTTGTAAGTAATTCTAAGTACATTAAGTAAGTAAGTACATTAACCACAATAAACTGCCCGGCTTTGACATTAGCATCTTTTTAAACCAAAAATCACTGAATTCACGTTTCTCAGGTTCACAAGTGAATGCAGGTTCCGCAAAGAAAACCCTCAGCTCCTGGGGGGACCAAGAAGGCCGAATGATGCCAGAATCAAGAGAGACCCCCGGATGTATTTGTCCATAGCCCCCCAATCGGGCCCGGAGAGGAAATACAAAACCGGCCACAAAGGGGTGCGGTAGCAGGGAGAAGGTCGATAGCCCATAGTCATATGGGCGGCGAGGTGGCAGTGAGGTGGCACCAGACTAAAAACCTGCTTGAGGTCATGATAGTTTGATGAGCTTGTGACAGGTCAGGGATACCGTCTCGCTTGCCAATCTATAGCAGACGGGAGACAGTGTGGAGCTCCAGCTAATGATGGAACTGGTAGACCAGTCAGTGTGTGGATTGTGTAGTCTAAAGCCAGTGGTTCTCAAACTATTTTTACCCCCCTCGTAAATATTTGATGTAGCCCCTCTTAACTAGTTTTACCCAACACAAGCCATTTCAAGTTTGTTAGGTTTTTCACGTTACCATCTTGGGAAGAGAAAATTGGAAAGTGTTGTCATAAAAATGTCTGGAATGGCTTCTGACATAACAGTCAACCTTCCATCATCTTTCCATCTTCGCTGTTTTAGCAGACTCCTTCTTTCTCCTTGTTCCCCCTGCAATCTGTCAAAGTAAACCCTCCCCTACCTCATACCCCCATTTGAGAAACACGGGTGCTGGGAATCTAGTCGTGAACCTGATTTGAGTTTGCGGTGCGTACCAGAGAGCAGCGGCGTCATAATGCCCAGGACGTGATGTCCAGGCACACCACAGCACATCCAACAATCCTCACTTAGATCCTCTCTGCTCAGTGAAAGACAACTTGGTCCTTCCCAACGGAGAGGCTCTGGAGCGAGTTATCACGAGGAGACGAGTGGCGTGAGCAGAAGGGGGCCGTGCACAGAAGGTTGGAGCTGCTAGCCCGGCGGAGAGGCGATGGCAGAGGGGGGCGGGAACATCCTTTCCCCTCTCCTCTGACAAAGGTCACCATGTATTGGCTGGAGAACACTTCCCATGAGGCTGCCTGTCCTTTATTTCCTCTGACAGACCGGCGGTGAAGGGCATCGAGCAATTACATCAGAGTTCCACGTGCTCTCTGTGGCAAAACGTGCAAAAACTCCACAGCACAATCAGCAATGCTATGAACCCCTTGATTCCGAGAGACACAACCCACATGGGTTCGTTCTGAATATGGTAATTCAACGAAACAGAAACAACAACAGTAATGACTTTGGTGAGGGAAAATAAAAATTACAGCAAAAGCGACAGCTACAGAGAGATAGAGGTAGACCTACATAGTGCTGGTTTATAAATACGAATTCCATTGCATGTTGAGTGAGCCGCGGAGAATCTTCTCGCGCTCTCTTGGAACGTATTGCACAGAGTCAGCTCATGCAGGGCCAGTGTGACGGCACCGGGGCAGTTTAAAGAATGGAACTGTGGCGCTCTGCACAGATTACCAGACTGTACACAGGCAAAGCATGCTGGGACTCGCTTGGAGTTTTAATGAAAGTGTTCAAGCTGGCGCAGCTCCAAGCCAACCCAGTCTGTTAGCTCACGCGCTACCCGTGCGGGGAGGAGCGCGGCTGAAATGTGTTGCATAGTGCATGTAATGGAAATCCGTCTCTATCGCGCGGCGTGTGTCCACTTTTAATGCTTTTTCAACATAGGATCTTTTGGGGGGGGATTTTTTTTTGTTGCATGAGCATACATCCTGCATAAAACATAAGAGAGGAAATGCAAGGACAGATGCACAGGGAGGACACAGGCTGGCCTGCTGTGCAGAGATTCACAGCAGCTCAAATCTCCTGCAGTGTAGCGTCAAGCTGGGGACTTCTCCCCTTTAAGTGAAGTATTGTAAACAAAGATTATGATTAATTATTCTGAAGTATTGTAAATAGAAGTACTGTAGCTAAACAAACATGCTTTAAAGTTAATTATACTTTTTTGCACTTTTGGGGCGGGGGGGATTTACAAAACCTTGTATACTACTTTTTGGCACGATATTGTCATGCCATTCATTTTGCCACAGCAACCGCAGGCACGTGGCGCTACTGGCCAGTGCGTGTTCGACTCTTTGACTCCACTACGAGGAGGTAGATGGCATATGTCCGTTTGTATCGTCTCCAGTGGTGGTTCAAGGCTATACTGTACGTGCTGAACTATCTGGTAGCATGTTCTCCTCAGTACACACAGGCAGCATGCATCTACCCTTACTACGATAGCCCGTGACCAGCAAATATTCAAAGTGTAATCAGTATACAGTCAATAAGCATAGCTGCAGTCATCAATCAGTCTTCTTTTACGCTGTACATGAGTATGTTTTGTGGTATTTGATCAATAGCTGTAATGCCTTATATACAGCATGTGTTCATGATAGCGTAGTCTGTAGTAAACCTGATGCATCGGTTATATTTCAGAGAGGAGTCGTCGTCAATAAATACGAACCTAGAAAACTCAGAAACTCACAGCTATGGAATGCCATGTGCTCAAGCTTCTTCTTCTTCTGTTTTGTTGCGTGGCAGTTGGCATCCTAAACCCGCCTCTTCCTCTCTAGACAGCCCACCCCCACGGCTACAGAGGCCACGAAGAGAAATGCAACGGAAAATGTTTTTTGCAAAGCCCAAAAAATCTAAAAGGCAAAAAAAGGATTGTAAACACAAAAAAGTGTTAATTTTCTCGTAAGCAATTTAGCAAAATAACAAAACTATTTAAAAAAAAAAAATTGACGAAGAATATGAAGAAACTTCCATTCATAATACTTTGGTTTCACATGTTTTACACCACAGTTTGTATTTACCTGAAAATGTATTACAAATTGTCTATCAAATATACAAGGACAGCGCATACACACACATACACAAACACCCACCCACACACCAGATGGTTACATCAGAGCTGGTATATGGACGGTGCCATTAAAATATCCCTTGTTGTTGTGTGTGTGTGTGTGTGTGTTTGTGAGCGTGTGTGTGTGTGTGCGTGTGCGTGTGCGTGTCCATGCATGTGCGTGTCTTCACTGTGTTAAACACTAGCCTACTGTTGGCGAGAGGCCTTCACTCAGCGGCCGGTACGTATCACACAGCTAATTAATGAGTTACCTGAGAGAGTGTGAAGAGATCCTCTGTTGCTCTAATGGGAAATCCACCCGGCCCGGCTCAGCCAAACTAATGGAGAGTGTTACCGGGGCCCAGCTGAACCTTGCCAACAAAACTCGTCCTCTGCCAGAGTACACAAGCAAAACAGACAAACAGCAAACAGACGGAAAAGATACGACCAGGGCCCTATAACAGCCACGCTTCATGACTTAATCATTAATGAAAAAATTATGGAAAAAAAATGAATAATATATGTAACCATGTTTATCCAGAGATCATCATGAATGTCTTCCCATATTTTGTCTGACTTGCCTTGAATTTATCATTTGAAAGAAGACATTTTCCAAAGAGCTGTCCCTGTTGTCGTGGAGTTTCCCTTATGAATGGACCACTGGCATAATGTGGTTATGCTGGTGTCCAATATTTCATCGCAGCAGATGTAATCAGAACACGGTGCGATGGCTACCCTGCGTACAGCACATCAGTCATTGTACTGAATAAAAATCGTATGTTTTTTTCAAGAATCGACCAGCGTAGATTGTGCTGGGTCCCCTACACATGGGTATACAGTATATGGTTGATATACTACAGTGTTGAGTACATGTAAGGTTTTGATGTTCTTACACGATTGGACACAACTTTGAACATCGCGCGACTTTAAACGTGGATGGAGATCATGCTGAGAAAGAATTCCATCAAAGGACCTGTATTCTAATCCTAGCTACACTTAGAGGAGACGGACGAAGAAAAACACAATTCAAACAATGCCACTGAGCCAATGGAGGTGGTGACGGTGATGGTGGAAGGCAGGCCGTTTCTCAACCTTCCGGTCCATGAGTCAAAGTGCGAGACGACAGTATTACCGAAGACCAGAAGGCTGCGTCTTCCCAGACGCTTGACTGTCTGTCTGACTGCCGTTTTGCGTTACGTCGCCAGAGCCTCTCCCACTTTCCCCTCGTTGAAATATTCAGGCGGTGTTTGAGAAAAGCGCGTGCTTTGTTTCAATTTGCCCCGCTTGTAAATGCGTGTGCTCGTGAATAATTTATCCGCATAAAACGCAATGGCGTCTTTCCTCATTTTTGCAGGCCTCCGCGAGCACGACTCACAAAATGCGGCGGATTCTCAAACCGATAATTCATATGGCGAGGGAATTCACACGCAAATTAGATCTGTGCAGGTAAAGTTCATTAGCATTCTTTTTTTTTACATTTTTAACCAAATTACGTAGTTTTTTTTGGGATGGGGGGGATTTTGCGAGAGGCTCAGCATGGAAATGAAAAAAACAAAACAAAACAAGTCATCACTTTTGCTTCAAGTTTGGTTTTGGATAACAGAGCAGCCAGCGGCATAATCTCCAACCACAAGCTCCCCTGTCAGCTGCTGGCTCTGTGGTAAACACACACCCTCGCAACACAGCAGCTGCTGACCATTGCACTTTACACAACTTCTCCTCCTCCCGGTGGGCTTCAACTACAAGATGAAGGGATTATTTGCACTTGAAGATGACGGGTGAAGGTGTGATGTGTGTGTATGTGTATGTGTGCGTGCCTCTTAGTGTGTGTGTGTCTGTGTGTGTGTGTGTGTGTGCGTGAGAGGGGCCGTGGCACGACGGCTGGTCGGGGGGGGGTAGGTTTCTAGCCTACATTGTGTGTCTCTGCGGCGCGCCTTCACAGATGGAGGGAAGCCCCCAAGGATGAGCGGAAGCCAAGCCAATGCTATGAAACGCTAGGATGACCGTGGCTCCCGCCGTCAGAGCCGCGGTGGTGGTGGTGGTGGTGGGGGTGGTGGTGGTGGGGGTGGGGGTGGTGGGTGGTGGCAGCAGGAAGGGGCCCTGGGACGGCGTGTGTGCGCTACAATACATAATTAGTCAGGAACATCTGTTGGAGGACGCTCCCTCGTTCCTTGACGGGGGCCGCGGATCTTAAATCATTCTTTTGGATGGAGGAGGACGATGGCTATAGGCTGGTACACACGTTCGCCTTGATACATCATCTGATAAATCATTTGTAACAATCAAGCTATGGACGACCCGCACACGCCACCACATGGCTGTGATTGGTGGGTGGAAAGGGACAGAAGAAAAAAAAAAGGATCAAATCATTCTGTAAAGTAAAAAACGCAAAAGATCTCAAGAGTCATTACTTCACTCCTTATCTGTGTTCTCTTTGAAGCCACATTGCTGGTTGCAGCACTGACTGACACACTGGAAACAAACTGGAAAAAAAAAGCGAAATGAAAGCACCACTCCGAGACAAACGCGCTGCGCGATGGCGATCTAATCGTCCGTGTGCGGTTGATTTCCGTGGAAAATGTGGAAACATGTTATCTCCCGCAAACTACATCCAGAAGCTGAGGCGGCACGCCGGCCCACGCTGGGAGCCACTCGTCCACAGAAAGGAAAGGGATGGCTTTGAGTTATTTTTTTTTATCTCTGTCTGAGCATCGAGCGTTTCATCACAGCGGAACCAGCGGCCGGCTTCCACACACCAGCAGATTGGATTCCTTGATTATTATTTTTGTTGGGGGGGATGAGGGGGGTGGGGGTGCCTGTCAGCATTTAATGAACATCAGTTTTGAGAGTCGTGTCATGATGATGATAAGAGTGAGACAGAGAGAGAGAGGGTGAGAGAGAGAGAGAGAGAGAGAGAGAGAGAGAGAGACATAGCCATTTGTAACTGTAAAGTACGCTGCGGTACTGGAGATGGGTGGGAGAGAGGGATCTTACATGGCCGGGTCTGCGCTGGAGCGTGTGATGGGATGGTGTGTGTGTGTGTGTGTGTGTGTGTGTGTGTGTAGGACGCTACTTGAACTTGAACTTCATCAACCTCCTCTTCCTTTGGGTCCGTCGTCAACTCCACCGGCGCCGTGGTAACCTGTTCACCCCCACTCCCACCACCAGCACAACCACCGCCATCACCATCATCACCACCGCCACCATCATCATCACCACCGCCACCACCATCATCACCACCGCCACCACCATCATCAGCACCCTCCTTCATGTTCCTCTGGCAGATTTCTTACCACAGAGAAATAAATAAATAAGGAAAAATTCACACATTCCAGAAATGAGGCCAAGGAGAGGAGAGGAAAAAAAGGTGATGATGGTGATGAAGAAAACCATCAGCAAGTCATTTTGGTATGTGCAACCTCCAACACCTTTCCAACAACCCCCCCCCCCCATCCCGCTCCCCGTCCCCCCATCCCACCCACCCACCCGACCGCCCCGATAGATACAAGCCAATTCCCCGCCTCCCTCCCATTAGGCTGGATCACAGGTAGCCAACAGATGGAGCATCGCATTTCTCTCTCTCTCTCGTTTTTTTCATTCCTCCTTCCATGAACTTCACCCTAACCTCGACACACATAGACAAACACACACCACACACACACACACACACACACACACACACACACACACACACACACACACACACACACACACACACACCCCCCCCCACCCATTTGCCTCCATTGCTTTCAAAGCCTTTCTGGTACTGAGTAAGTAAGTATCACAAAAGATAATTTCCTTTTCAAATTACAGCAGGCCTTTTGGCAGTGATCCCCCCCAGAGGGCTGCAAAGAGAGAGAGACACACTGGCCTGCGCTAATAGTCTGACAATGCTAGACACACACACACACACACACACACACACACACACACACACACACTCGCACACACACACACACACACACCGGAGGACCCTATAGCTTCCTGTTGTGTGCCTCCTAATGCTCCTGTCTTCACCAGCGGAAGGCTGGGGTACTTTAGTTTATGTACGCCGTTCCAAGCTTGGAGCAATGAACATTAGGGTTGGAAACATGTTTGTTGTTGTTGTTGTTGTTGCTGTTGTTGTTGCTGTTGTTGTTTTGTGAGAGAGCTGTTGAGGATGTTCTTGGGAGACGCCGTGGAGAAGGTAGTCAATATTTAAACAGAGGTGGTGATGATACAGCTTTAGTGAGTTTAGTTTGAATAAGATTTATTACCATGTGGAATAAGATTTACAAAAATGTGAAAGCAAGATTTTAGCGGCGGATCGCTCAGGTTGCCTATTTCATGGCTATTTCAGGTTTTTAGAATATTTTGAGATTGAGATAAAAACTAAGTGGAGGGAGCTGCACATTGTTTGTGTTCACAGGCAACGCTGGGACACTTATTTCAACAACAATTCAGACATTATTGTGAATTGTTTTAATTTTTCTTCATTTTTCACGTCTTCTACATTCTAACGTAGACCTTCGTAACCCAGGTGAAAACACAGACCCATAATTAACTTAATAAGATACACCTGTTTCCCGTCCCGACACCTCAGGTCTATAGAGTCTTTCCACAGAGGCGTCATTGTAGGACAGTAAGGACACACAACACTAATGAGGCTCAGAGCACTAATTATAGCTCCGCTGCTTTCACGTACACACGGGTAGTCGACTCGTCTTCACTATGTTGTCTGTCTAACCGCGCTGCCCCGGTACATAAAAGAAGCACACACGCATAATTAGTGTTATGGGCGACAACTGTGATTGTCCTACGGTGCCACCGTGGTGAAAAGACATCTCTTGTCTCTCTGGTCCTTGCTTCTGGAACAGTCTGCCAGGAGACCCGAGGGCATCGCAAATGGTTTTTTCTATTTTAAAGTCTCTCTTAAAACACATCTTTTTAGTGTAGCTTCTCTTCCAATGAAGAAGTCGGTCTATATCTCTGACTGTCTTGTGTCTTTTTGTTTTAATCTCCCTCTCAAATGTATTTTTTGTTCTGTTCATGTTCTGGAGTTGTTTGCCTTGTTTGACTTGTTTGAGTGCGATTGATTGATGAAGTCTCCAGATTGCCTCTTTATTCCCACGCGGAGGTATAATACCGTGACGAATAAATTGGCTGAAATATTCCCAAACAATTTCACACCTGCAGCGCTTTCAGGGGCTGTGAGCGACGCGGCGGCGGGCCGGGACAGAGCCGGGACGGAGCCGCAACTAATGGTGTGTGTGGTGAGTGGTGAACGGGGAGCCCTACTTTGATATTAAAACTCCATGCGTCTACAACTTGCCCAGAGCCGGATAATCCTATCATGCCCTGGGTCACAGCCATGAGTAAAACACACACACACACACACACACACACACACACACACATTCAAAGACACAAATACACATCCGACTGGCACAACTAACGTGGAGATAAACTGCTTATGGTTTGACTAGAATAACACAAACAGCCTTCAGAAATAGCATCAAGCCTCGACCGAAAGTGAATTACAACATGTAATGTTAGGCTGCGCAGGAAATCCCACAGATATTGAAAACGCGGGGAGAAACACAATTAAATAAACAAGCAAGCAACTTTCTCCGAATGGACTTTTAAACAGTTCATCTCGGCCGTGTTTTCCACATCTCGTGGTTTTTCATTCCAATCTGCCAGCTTCCATTACAAAGCCAGGAGAAGCTCATTTTGCGTGGTATCTCCGACAGTTTCTCCAGCTAATTTGTGCTGTCAAAGTGCAGTACTTATAAACCATATGCCAGATGCCGTGTGTGTAAATGAGAGCTTTTTTCCCGAGGTACGTTTCTTATGAGAACCTCATTTTGATAAAAATGTAAATAGACAGTTGGGTTTCAGGAGAAGTAAAGAAACAAAAGTCAATCAAATGTATATACTGTATTATTTCTTCGGTCGATATTTGGTGTCCTTATAAAGTCAGTGTACAGTCTCGTTGACAGGACACCTGTGTGAGGAAATGTGATCGTGACGTTCCATATGCAACAGGTGACCACACACACACACACAGCGTCCCAGCGAGGAGGCTGAACCACGGCCCACAAACCATTCCACGACCCATAATGGGCGGCAGTAGCTCAGGAGGTAGAGCAGTTGTCTGGCAACAGGTTGTTGGTTCGATCCCCGTGCTCGTGTCGAGGGTCCCTGAGCAAGACGCCACCTGACCCTAACTGCTCCTGACGTGTTGGTTGTTACCTTGCATGGTTGACACCGCCGTCGGTGTATGAATGGGTGAATGTGAGCCAACTATAAAGAGCTTTGGAGAACAGCGCTTTGTAAATGCAATCCATTTATAATTAAACCCTTTCTTTTCACTCACACACAAGCCATCGCACCTTCTTTTGAAACAACCAAATTCGTTTCCACTCAACTTTCGGCGAAAGGTTATTCCGCCGAAACCCCGCAGGGTCTCCGTGCTTTTTTCGACGAGACACTTCCCGTCCTACTAGAATATTGGCATACATAAAGGTGGATGGCTGGGGCCACGGGCTGCTCAGAGGTTAATTCTGAGATCCAAGGGTAGATCTGTATCATTGTTTGCAGGTTGAAAGGGTTTTCCCTCACCGCCCCCCCGTACTCCTCCCCAGCTCTCCGGCGGGAGTAGGACTCGTGTGTTCTCCGCTCCTAGCTTCCAGCGGTGCATCGACGTCGCCGCTCTGATTAATCTTAATGAATTATGCAAATAGCCTTTATCTCAAATGATTTAGGGATGTTTCTGTGTTGTTTTATTAATGCACTTTTGAATTACTCTGTATAATCACGTCTCCTTGCCCTCAGCCGATGGGGTGTTTGTAATTCATCGCCCGCTCTTTATTACATCCCGCCTCGTCCCTGGCGACTCGCGCGGAGGAATAAGAAATTAGTCATTACTGTAATTTAATGATTTCAAACCAAACAAGAGGCAACCTGTAATGTATTACTAAACGTGGGGGGCTTGCCACCTTTCTCTTCTAAAGAGCTGGGCCTGGGAAGTGCGCGCGCGGGTGGGGGGGGATATATATTCAACCATATATTCTGCATTCGTCATTAATTATGCCAAAAATAAGGAACATTTTGTGGGGAAAGGTTTTTCAATTACTGAGGAAAATTGACAGATGAAATCCCCCCCAGCGTAAGCATTGCCATGTATTAAGGAAGCACATGTTGTCCTTTTGTTTCTGTATGGCTGGTATCAATCAAAGTACAGACGATTAGAATAAACAGTAAAACACACATTTCTGCAACTCCCAGTTTGAGAGCTGACTCAGCAATGTCTCTGCACACACTGTACACTGTACTGATCAATTTAGCTCAGGTTCAGGGATGTCAATTATTCATATATTTATGGAACGGCCATTCTAGACCCTATATAATGTAATTTTCCATTGGATTAAAATGCAGATAGCAAAAAACTATTATATATATATACAGTATATATATGTATATATACAGAGAGAGAGAGAGAGCGAGAGAGAGTGAGAGAGAGAGAGCATATAAATATACAGCATATAATAATATAATATAATGTGTGTGTGTGTGTGTGTGTGTGTGTGTGTGTGTGTGTGTGTGTTCTGGTGAGGCTGTCTGCCTCTTTGTTTGGCGGGTGTGTGGTGCGCGGTGCAGGGATGGTAAATGGCGCTGCATATTGATAAGGACATCAGTAATGATAATGGCCGTGGTGTACATCCGTGTCCAGATAGAGGGACACATTGTTTGCCCTTGGCCCCCGCAGATTACTGTGGCGCACAAAAAAAAAAAACCCAGCATGGCTGCCGCCGGCCAAGCTAATCCGGTGTGTCTTCCCACACAACCACCACCTCGCCCCCGCCATCCCCCCCCCCCCCCCCTCCCCCTCCCTCCCCCCCCCCCCCACCGCTCACACAGCATACGGTACGTGGGCCTGACTCTCAGGTAAGGTTTATTTCCTGTAAGCTTTTAATGACATGTACTAACTATGCTGTCGGGATCCCCTCGCGGAGACAGGGAAGGAGCCTAGCAGGAAATCGCAGAGGAAGACGAGAAAAGGAAAAAGAATGTGCTAGAAAATACGGAGGACGGAGAGAGGAGTCGTGCGCGGCGGTGGGTGTTCCTTTCTCTACGAAACATACCTCTGGTCGATGCCGCCGGCGTGGTTAGGCTTAAGTTAAAAAGAAATAATCACTGTGGGATTCTTAACAATGCGTTTTGGGCTGAGAGTTCTATAGGAAGGAGAGGGGGGGGGGTGTTATCCCCATGGTTACGACCCACGGCAAACGCTGTGATACTTGTGCCGTTGTTGTGTATGAGCATTATAATGATGTTATATGAAACGCGCCACACACACACACACACACACACACACAGCGTGGCGTTATACTATAAGCATCCGGGAAACTTAATCCTCTTCCGGATGCAGACCCAGATGCTGCCCACACACACACACACACACACACACACACACACACCTCGCCACAGGTGTCCTGTTTTCGTGACGTCCAAGTGCCTCCGGAAAACACAAACACAAACACAAACGTTTGAGTTGGTTTGTGAACACCGTCAAAAACATCTTATTTTAGTAACAGTGTCAAAATGGCATATATTACGATGTTGAAGATCATTATCATCATTACCACATTTACAAAACAAAATAAGATTTTGATTGCATTTTTCCACTGCATTTTTAAACATTTTTCCATTTCGTGGCTTATATTTGTGAACACTTTTGATTGATTTAGCATGAGGACATGTGAGCATGACTTGGTTAATATAATTAAGCCTATAATGCTGTACAATTTTAGAATTGACAGCAAAGAAAAATCACACAATATTTACATTTAATAATATCCATTGATAGATTTATTGAGATAATACTGACATGTTGTAATCAATATTTGTTGCCAGGCTTTGAAAACAACTGAATTTGTAAGTTTTGGCAAAACTCAACTTTTCTCATTTTAAACTGGTGTTGACCCCTGGCGATTCTGAATTAGACAACCATGGATTAAATATCTGTATTTTCATTATTAAGGTGTCTCTATTCAAAGAATCGACTAATTGAAAATGGCGCTTACGGAAAAAGCCAAACAGCCGCGTACGCTTGAAGGAAGGAAACCTCAAAAAGACAGCTTTTCTAAGGTTAAAAGAACGTTTTTTGACCACAGGAGATCCGTAACATAGATAATGCATCAACAAGAGTGTGGCGGCTTGTCTTCATCAAGGAAAATAAGACAAAAGAAGAAGAAAAATCCTCACGTCACATTATTCTGTTTACGGGTTTCTTTTTTTTTGTTTGTTTGTTGTTTTTCTTTTTTTTTTCTTTTTTTTTTTCTTGGGTAATCCACAGTCATCCACTGAATACATAGCTTTTAGGATCGGTCCTCTACGCTCTCGTAAGAAGAAAAACTATGACACAAAAATGAAATGGCGTACAGTTCAGAGACAAGAAGCTATAGAGTCGACGTTGGAAATGTATAGTCCGATTATTTAAGAGCGGTCTCCGTGTGATGTCCCCGTCGCTTGTCTCGACTCCAACAACGCGTGAAATGCCATTGTGTGTGTTCTTAATAATCCTCCTCGGGTCCCCTCAAGTTTCCCACATCATCAAAATGCATCATTGTCCAGGAAGCTTGTGTTCAAAGAGGAGGAGGAGGAGAAGAAAACATTGTGGTCCAAGCAGAGGGGTTCCTGGAAGCACAGGACTATCGGGTGACCTGCAGAGAGACAGAGAGAGAGAGAGAGAGAGAGAGAGAGAGAGAGGGAGAGAGAGAGCGAGAGAGAGAGAGAGAGAGAGAGAGAGAGAGAGAGAGAGAGAGAGAGAGAGAGAGAGAGAGAGAGAGAGAGAGAGAGGCACAGACAGAGTACATCCAATTAAATCAGTGTAAAAGACATAGAAATGTTTAGCGTCAACGTATATATGAGGGGAACGTGAGTTGTTGACAACGATTGGCTAACTGTATTTTAATGACAAAATCGACGACAAACCTAAAAATACTGAAGATCGTAACCTAATGTCTCGGAAGACAGATTGGCCAAGGGACAGCATTTATCTCGTGAATGCTTACCGTGAGTCTCTTTTTTAACAGAGGCACACAAGCAGATACTGTATGCCCTGGATATGATAATTCATAATGCCCGTCGGCTGGCGTATATACGAATACATAGGCATTTTTCATTGTGTTTACCCAACACACACACAGTGACTGCGGCATAACGCTGCTCGCTGCATATCCGTGAGGAGGAACACTCTGGAAGCTAAAGGTGTCCCACTGTTTGTTCCTTTGTAGGTTTGCTCGAAGGCACAACAAAGCAGAAGGCTTTGCGAGGCGAACAATTACAGTGCACACGGCGCATCGACGCAAACACACACACACGCACGCACGCGCACACACACACACACACACACACACACACACTCTCCGCAGATCCCGCGATAGTATTGGCAGTCAATTCGTTGTCATTCAATTAGCGGTGGGTTGGGCTGGGGAGGGGGGAGCTTTACTGTTGAAGCTGATAAGGGGGATTTGACGACACACACAACTCAAGGCACGTTGCGATGGTAATATCACACAAGAGAGTTATGGTGATTCTGTGGACGCAGCGGCCCCCAGATACCATCCCTGTGTGTTGCTGCTTGTTGTTTGTTTTGTTTGTATGGAGGGACAAAATGTTATCTACAGGTCAACAGGACATTCCTCAGGAATCAGAGAGAACGGGGGCGGACGTGCGAGAGAGAGAGAGAGAGAGAGCGAGAGAGAGAGGGGAGAGAGAGAGAGAGGAGAGAGAGAGAGGAGAGATAGGGGGAGGTAATGTTGCTGTTTGTGTCACAGTGTCATCACAAACAGCTTTGTGGAGATTAGCCACGGATTGCGACATATTTCTAATTTCTGGCAGCGCATTAAAAAGTACTCTGCTGGCTGTAATGCGGCCATTAACGCACACACACACACACACACACACACACACACAGGCGGTGATTAAGTCCGTCGTCGCGCATTTACAAGTAACATTATATCAGCCCATCAGAAATACCAATTAACCTTAGCGTGCGGGCGTCAGTTCGCAGCGTGCATCGTCTACACGTATTGCGCTTATTTATTTCCTGACAATCACTAATGCTGGTTTAATATTAGGCCCCAATTAGGGAGGGCGTCATACTGTCAAAACAGAAGACACAAAAGAAGAAAAGCAAAAAAAAAAAACCCCAAGTGAAAATGAAAAAAATACAAAACCTGACAAAATGGCAAGTTAGCTGAAAATAATGACACCCGATGGCTAGCCCCGTGGACGCTTATCTGGGCAATTAGCATGGCAGGCGGCGGTGGGCCCATTGTGACGGGTTATCTCCGGGTAAACACACAGACGAGGAAGAGGAGGAGGAGGAGCCGGAGGGGGCGGTGGGGGGCTCCTCTCCGGCCGCGCTCATCCTGCTGCTCCGGGATAAAGGAGATCACACTTGACTGGTCAGCCACAGGTTCAAAGTCCAATTGACAAGACAGACAAAAGCCTGCCTCCACCTTGCCTGAAGAAAGCCATTGGAGATTGTGAATTGCGTGTGTGTGTGAGAGAGAGAGAGAGAGAGAGAGAGAGTGAGAGAGAGAGAGAGAGAGAGAGATGGGGGGAGAGAGTGTATCTAAAGATACATACTGCATATATAGAGAGAGATGTATTTTAATTGCAGCATGAGCCGGAGTCCAAAACAAATAGTTTATTAAATTGGGGAGGCATAGAAAGAGACGGAGACATTCTATAAAAGAGGTTTCCCACGTATATTTTTAAGTCGGGCACATCTAACACTGATACACTTCTTATCGTACACAAACTCAATGCTTCAGAGCGATTCGTCAGATGTTCAAAGTAGATAGAAACAGAGCTCCTGCAGTGTTTTCAGTACAATTGATTTGCAGCTGGAGTTTTACTTATTTAATGTTTTAAAGTGTGGCATTCTGAACAATGCACAAAAATGCCTTTGAGCTGGAGAGATATTAGCATAGTTTAACACTTCTGCTTTAGCCTAGGAACCAGTGGCCAC
This sequence comes from Coryphaenoides rupestris, assembly GCA_002895965.2. NCBI lineage: Eukaryota > Metazoa > Chordata > Actinopteri > Gadiformes > Macrouridae > Coryphaenoides > Coryphaenoides rupestris. Next base: position 24,627 of record PIJE02002631.1, read on the forward strand.
GGGGAGCTGCGGTGTCGGCCGTAACATTTATAAAAGCATAGCGCCGGGACATTAATCTCCTCGCCCTCGCAAGCGCCTCCGACCTGCTACAGAACTACACACTTGTTTTACACACGAGTCAAAGCACAACAAAACACGGTTAATTTTTAATGAAGCGCTACATTGCGCCATTAAGACGTTTAAGTATCGCGTGTCCAGTCCAAATGAACTGGTGGGCGGTGTGAAGATGAGGCGCGCAGTAGTCAGAGAGTAACACAGTAGTAGTTGTGGAACCAACTGCAACTTGACCAGAGTTTCAACCGATGCCAAGATGGAGGGTCGGAAGGCGTGCCGGTACTTTTACTTAATTGCTGTCTACAAGTAGGCCTATCATTTCGAGCTGCTTGAGTAATTGGATACTGGTGGACTTTACACTATTATTATTTCAATTATACATTTATGGTACCCCTGAAAGTACTGGTTGAGGAATAGGAAGCACCATTTCCACAGTGGCCAATATATCACTGTAGCAAATCTCCTTGCCACAAAGCCACATATGTGGCTTAGTTCAGGGCTCCTCCAAGGACGCAGGCAGTAGTGGTGTTGAAAGTCTGGTTTATTGTTAAAGTTTGGTGAAATTAAATGACAGCGCAGATGGTACATGCTAGCATGCTAGCGCTCCCTGAGTGTGTGTGTACTGGTGGCTGACTTAACCTGTGGTGCACTGATTAGCCAATGCACCACAGGTGTGCAGCCCCACCCCCCCTAGACTCAAACTGGGCCAGGTGAGGCTGTAGCCCCACCCCACCAGACTCTAACTGGGCCAGGTGAGGCCAATTAAGCCAGCCACCAAACACACACTCCCCACACCACCTCTTTCTGAGGACCATATAAATAGTGCTGAGCGGTGGCACACGGGGGTCTCCTGGCACATGTTGACCCCTCGCTTGGCGGGGAACCATGGGAAGCACGGCAGGGGGGACGCACGCGAATACTGCAGGACCCCCGTGGGGTGTTGAATCAAACAGAGTTCCAGCTTCTGACAGCTTGTACCACACGCTCTCTCTCTCTCTCTCTCTCTCTCTCTCTCTCTCTCTCTCTCTCTCTCTCTCTCTCTGTCTCTCTGTCTCTCTCTCTCTCTCTCTCTCTCTCTCTCTCTCTCTCTCTATATCTCTCTCTCCCCTTGCCGTTGCTTCTGCTTTCCACCTTTCCTTGGGGTTTGTGTGTGTGTGTGTGTGTGTGTGTGTGTGTGTGTGTGTGTGTGTGTGTGTGTGTGTGTGTGTGTATATATATGTGTGTGTGTGTGCGTGTCATGAATTATTAACCCGGCTAAAATAAAAAAAAAAGAAACTCTACTTTTGGTCCGGGGCCTCCTGTAGCCATGAATAATGAATAATGGACCAAAACGACTGCAGAATGACGGGCGTTTGGTGAGTCAAACACTGGGGCTGCCACGGATGTTTTTTTGACCCCATTGTGTCAAAGCACTCCCCCTCTAACCCCCCCCCACCCCCCACCCCCCTCCGCTGCTGCGATTCGTCAGATGTTCAAAGTAGATAGAAACAGAGCTCCTGCAGTGTTTTCTGTACAATTGATTTGCAGCTGGAGTTTTACTTATTTAATGTTTTAAAGTGTGGCATTCTGAACAATGCACAAAAATGCCTTTGAGCTGGAGAGATATTAGCATAGTTTAACAGTTCTGCTTTAGCCTAGGAACCAGTGGCCACGGGGAGCTGCGGTATCGGGCCGTAACATTTATAAAAGCATAGCGGCGGGACATTAATCTCCTCGCCCTCGCAAGCGCCTCCGACCTGCTACAGAACTACACACTTGTTTTACACACGAGTCAAAGCACAACAAAACACGGTTAATTTTTAATGAAGCGCTACATTGCGCCATTAAGACGTTTAAGTATCGCGTGTCCAGTCCAAATGAACTGGCGGGCGGTGTGAAGATGAGGCGCGCAGTAGTCAGAGAGTAACACAGTAGTAGTTGCGGAACCAACTGCAACTTGACCAGAGTTTCAACCGATGCCAAGATGGAGGGTCGGAAGGCGTGCCGGTACTTTTACTTAATTGCTGTCTACAAGTAGGCTTATCATTTCGAGCTGCTTGAGTAATTGGATACTGGTGGACTTTACACTATTATTATTTCAATTATACATTTATGGTACCCCTGAAAGTACTGGTTGAGGAATAGGACGCACCATTTCCACAGTGGCCAATATATCACTGGAGCAAATCTCCTTGCCACAATGCCACATATGTGGCTTAGTTCAGAGCTCCTCCAAGGACACAGGCAGTAGTGGTGTTGAAAGTCCGGTTTATTGTTAAAGTTTAGTGAAATTAAATGACAGCGCAGATGGTACATGCTAGCATGCTAGCGCTCCCTGAGTGTGTGTGTACTGGTGGCTGACTTAACCTGTGGTGCACTGATTAGCCAATGCACCACAGGTGTGCAGCCCCACCCCCCCTAGACTCAAACTGGGCCAGGTGAGGCTGTAGCCCCACCCCACCAGACTCTAACTGGGCCAGGTGAGGCCAATTAAGCCAGCCACCAAACACACACACTCCCACAATCACCATTGACAATCCCAGAGAAGTAGGGTTAGGCCCTTTATGTGAATGTGAACGTGATAGTGAACCAGAGCTAGTGGTGTAACGTGGTCAGTAAAGGTCTGGTCTGAGGGAGCCATGCGGGGTGTCACCACCAGGCTTATTAAAAGACCACTATTATACCACCAGGTGTGAGACTGGTTAGCCATTACAAGCCGTTTCAAAGTTGTCACGTGATTAAAATTGTCAAGTGGGAATGTCCACCAAGATGTATGCTGACTAGACTACACTGACATCAATAGACTGCCATAAGACTAAAGTATACAGCCATTAACATGTC
>PIJE02002631.1:32500-35000 GCA_002895965.2 Coryphaenoides rupestris
AAAGCCCAGAAATAACTTGATGATGATGATGATGATGATGATGAGAATGGTGATGATGAGGATGAAGATGACGACCACGATAAAGATCCCGGCAATAACAGGAACAGCGAGTGGTTTTGTGAGGATAATAACAGTGTTTACCGCACCAACACATATATAATGTTTACAACACGGACAAACATTCACCGTCCAGTGAACACTCCAAGAATATCTCCCTGGCGTTGTGAAACTGTTGACCATAAGAGTCGACGCGACCCGGCAACCTCGTGAACAAAGCGCGGCTGAGCGGCCCGTCTCCACGGAGAACGCCGGTGACTCACGACAACGGCAAATGCCCAATGTTCGTCCTCCTTTTACACTTTTTGGTACACAAGGGCTTTCCTTGCCCGGCGGTGCAGTGCTATGTATTATGCATGGCCGGAGCAGGATGCCGTCTTTAGAGTTGAGAGAGAGAGAGAGCACTTCATGCAGTGGAGTACAAGAAACCTCCGGAATCTGTCAATAGAGATTGCGTTGCGTTGTGATGTCCACGGTGAAGCTCAAACAGTATGATAAATGATTCATTCATGCGATGTATAAATAACATTGAAGATTGAATAAGGCACACACACACACACACACACATACACAAACACACACACACGTTCCCTCAATCACATATTTCTTTTGGCTCTTTGGAAGAGCCCATTAAGAGGCTATGAATTATTTCTCTCCATTGTCATGTTGGAACATTCCCAAGGAATTGCTCTCGGAGTCGGTCTCATACGAGCACGGGCCGATAACAAACACTAACCTGCGTCTTTAGGTAAGAGCACATAATGACAATTAAATAGATATCGCTTTCATTCCCATCCAGTTAGACCAGATGTCAATACCGCCGTCTATTTGATATGCATTGCTTTCCTACATGGACTAATCTTGATTCCATGAGTGCTTTGTATTTACATGACAGTCAGGGTTGAGTAGGTGGAGCAGGGAGAAAAAAAAACATTAAAAAAGTTTCTGCATTCCCGGCATCACACTTAATTATGCCCGTAAAGATTTTCAATTTGGACCTTGACTTGAGAATAGATTGAAGTGGTCTTCCATCTTGCCGTTAGTTAGCAATCCAGAAATCTCATCTACAACATTAAAAACATTTTGCTTGCAATCAATACGCTGCTATTCACACTCAGACAAAAGGCCAGACAACAATTGCCGATTGAGTGGTTTTCACCTCGTGATGCAACAACAGGCCAGGGTCCTCTGACCTTCACGTGATTATCCTTAAGCCACTGCAACGCCCCCCAGGTCAAAGTTAATTTACAAAGTTGGAATCCCCTCAATGCGATATTCAAACTTTGTTTAGGGAAACAACTAGGCTGTGTGTGTGTATGTGTGAGTGTCTGTGTGTGTGCGTGCATATGTGTGTGTGTGTGTGTGTGTGCATGTGTGTGTATGCGTGCCTGTGTGTGTGTGTGTGTGTGTGTGTGTGTGCCTGTGTGCGAGAGTGCAAGTGCATGTGTGCCTGTTTGTGTGTGTGTGTGCATGCATGTGTTTGTCTGTGTGTGTGTGCCTGTCTGTGTGAGTGCATGTGTGTCTGTGTGCCTGTGTGCCTGTGTGCGTGTGTGTGTGTGTGTGTGCATGCATGCGTGTGTGTGTGTGTGTGTGTGTGTGTGTTCGGGCAATCCACAATCACTCGGGAGCACGAGAAATGGAGTTGGAGACAATCATTGCAAATGACTTGATTATATGGAGGGACAAATAACACGTCTTGCGTGGCCAGTGTCTACAAAGCGCCTGGCAGGGCTTCTCCGTGGCAACACTGACAACTATATATCTCCTTTATTGCCTTGAACACATGTAACAGACAGACGCCAGAAACATTGAAAGGCCCTGCCGTTGTCTCTAGCCGATGTACAGCTGGGAGCTCCTGAGGCTCACACACACTTTAATGTGGCCATTGGATGCTGGGTCTCGAGTAGTTCCATGTCAATCTGCAACACTTTAAATGAAATCCAGAGGGTAGATCTGTATTCAGTCGCGTTGTTACGGCAGGCATAACTCAGTGATACTACGCAGTGTAGTATCCATACAAATAAATAAATAAACTAAAAGGGGGGGTGGGGGCAGAACTAATTAAATTGTAGTGGGCCACCGTGGTCCATTAAGTGAACCCTGGCTATTGTTACAACCGCTGGTAGGGAAGAGATCCCGGCTATTAACAGTAGCAGCAGCCTAACAGCAGACAGCGGCTCATTAATCTGAACCCCCCAAAAAAAGAAAAGTCTCCTCCAGAATAGAGACTTTGTTTGTTCAAAGGTCTGCATGGGAGGAGATGGCCTGGACAACACCCAAGACCCTGCTGGTCTACTGGGGGGGGGGGGGGGGGGGGACTGCTACGCCCACTCTCCCTCCCTCCCTGCTGCTGCTGCTGGTTTTTGAGCGGGTGGAGTGTGTCTGTGTGTGTGTCTGTGTGTGTTGTGTGTGTGTGTGTGTGTTGTGTGTGTGTGTGTGTGTG
>PIJE02002631.1:37500-60593 GCA_002895965.2 Coryphaenoides rupestris
TAGTACCCCCCCTTAATGTAGCGACCGCCGCTTGCTGTCTCTGGCTGTTGACCGTAACGCACAGCCAAACGAGAACAAGAGACAAAACTATCGTACACACAAATTCCCCTCAACTATTACAAAGTGACAACGAGTACACGCCAATATGCAGGCATTTTCCAACAGAAATCCATGCCCGGCGATATCGGATTCAACCCTCAACCTCATCAGCCTAAGATTATGGCTTCCATCTTTTCACCAAGATATCTCGATGTATTTAGATATATTTAATTATAATGGAGTTTCACATATTAATCCCAAGTGAGACAAGAGAACCCAGAGAGACAAGACAGAGTAAGAGACATAGGACAGAGAACCAGAGGAGACAGAGACAGGGAAACCAGAGAAGAGTAAGAAGACAGGACAGAGAACAGAGAAACCCAGAGAGACCAGAGGGACAGAAGACAGAGACAGAGACAGAGACAGAGGACAGAGACAGAGACAGAGTAAGAGACAAGGCAGAACAGAGACAGAGACGAGACAGACGACAGAGTAAGAGACAAAGTAAGAGACAGAGATACAGAGAACCAGGGAGACAGAGACAAGAACAGAGAGTCAGAACAGAGACCAGAGACAGAGGACAGAGTTGAGAGACATAGAGCAGAGACAAAAGACAGAGAACCAGAGAGACAGAGAGACAGAGACGTCAGAAGATTCAGTGAGACAGATGAGACAGAGAGACAGTGAGACAGTGAGACAGAGAGTCAGACAGACAGAGGTCAGAGAGACAGAGTCAAGACGGAAACATAGAGAGAACACTGATGAAGACATGGCGTGTGGACCCGACCCGTGAGCCCAATCAATAGGCACTCTGGATCACAGCATCTCCACTCAATGATCATATAAATTGATTTCCTATTGATAACCCTGATCAACTCTCACTCAACAGGTGGGATTAGGATGATTATGAGGTGGAAAATGGATATCTTTAATCTGCATTTCTTCACCTCTCTTTTACTAGGCTCTCATATCATTCCAAATGAACTTGACTGTCTAGACACTAAAGCATCAAACATGAAGAAAAGGGGTCAAAAGGGCGGTTATTAAAATTACAAGAAGAATTCTATCAATCTAACAAAGATGAGAGTTTGGGTCCACAGTAGCAACGCTTCGGTAAAACACTATAAAACAGAGAACAGAGAACAGTTACCATAACATCAGCAAAGACATCAATAAACCCTGAATGTTAAATGCATCACAGCTGGATATAAAAACCTCTCATCACCACTGCATCACAAGTGTGTCAGCTTCTGTCAACGTCCCACCGCCACTCACACGTTAGTGGGTTGTGATTGGTCGGGAGCGTCACAAAGTGGAAAAGACAAACCTGTCATTTCGGTTGAGGATATTTGCGGGCCGTATATATAAATACAGCGCGCGCCCCCCCGGCACAGAACAAACCAAAAGACTTGACTCTCCTTACAACTTGCTTGTGTTCTCCCTCACGCTGACCTATGGACCCTCTTTGAGCTGGCGTGACGCGAGGCGTGAGGGGTCTGCTGACGTGCTGACGAACAGACGGCTGGAGATATAGCAACGTCTTCTCCCTTTGAGTTTATTTATAAAAATCTGTTCATGGGCACATTTGCATTCATGATGCGCAAACCGCCTGTTTTGTTTCTCACACGTTGAGATTCTTAAAAACGGAAACAGAGGAAACCCTAAGAAACGATAGGAAAAGTCGAGCAGACGGCACTTCTGTGGTTTTTTTATCAGCAAGTGGGGGAAATACATCTATTTTTATTCCCTGCTTAACAACCAGTAACCAACCAGAGCACACATCCAGTGGTCGCTGAATAATAAAAGCTGACTTCCGATTGGCTATTCCCTAACAGTGCATCTCCTTATTATTATTATTTTAAGGCATCTTATAAAGCCCATTGCCTCACTGTAAACCAACTTGCCTCATTTTTAACTCAACGCATCTTTTGGGAGACATAATTGGTTTATTTTTAAATAGGGGAGTAGTTGCAATATGTTGAAATATATGCTGTCATTGACTGAATTCACTGAATATTAATTTCTGAATTGCCATGTATTGCATAATATAGAAGCGTAAAAAAAACAATAGAAAAACTATAGAACTGCATCGATGAGATTTGATTATTATTATTATTATCATCATTATACTAACGGAAAATGTAAGATTAAAATATCTTAGAGTTGCACAATAAAACATATCAAGTATCATAAAGTATCAACAGTTGCATCACTCATTCTAATAGCACTAACAGCACACTAGCATGTGTGTGAGACGTGCGCTAAGTGTGCCACCATGTCTACAGTGATTCATAATTAACAACAGTGAATTAATAGATCATTATCTCACTGATTAAAAACTGACGGTTTTCTGTGACACGTGTTGTCGTATGATATACGCTGTGTGTCACTTAACGCGGAGGAAAACTCAAGTAGTACACATAATATTAATGTTCGACGCGCCGCAACAGCAATAATGCATAGCAGTGAGCGTCTGGAGGTGTGAGTGTTAACCAGGTGTTCAGGTGTGTATCTCACGTAACTGTAGACAGAGAGAGGGGCGGGGGGGTGTGTGTGTGTGTGTGTGTGTGTGTGTGTGTGTGTGTGTGTGTGTGTGTGCTCAGATAAGGTTATTTCATGGTTAGCTACAGCGGCTTTGATGTTGCTTCACTGACACTTTAAAAGCGCTAAGAGGAGGGGTGGGCACAATATCATTACATTATATTAATGGCCGTGTTCAGCAAGACAGACGCGTACACGCACACACACACACACACACACACACACACACACACACACACACACGCAACGAGCATCACAGGCGAGATTAAGCCACTGATCACCGTATTGTTATCAACTAAGTACCCTCTTGCAAGTGCTGGCTCCTCCAAATCACTCCGAGGCACCCAGGGCAGTGCGGGGGTGCTGAGGGGGTGGGGTACTGCTGCTCGGGGGGGGGTAACGTGGCTGCTCACGCACACAAGCAGAGGGGCTAACCCATTGGCAATCTTTAGGCGGTGGCACTGCAATCTACACCCTCGTCACTTATGAAATTGTTGTGAACTAATGAAGACAGCGCTGGCCGGCTGAAGGCCCAGAGCGGGGAGAGATCAAAGAGAGCCCAACGCCGGCGCCGGACGGCCAGCCAATCAGGCGACGCCGGTCGCCCGTCTGCTGCAAAATCCGTTGAATCAACGTCAAATCAAAGCGCTTGTTCCCCCGGCGGCTGTTATCATTCTGACAGGAAACAAACCTCTTTAGTCCGGCCGGCGAGCCATCAGCCACGGTTCGGACGGCGGGGGGTCAAAAGGACAAACAAAACATTGGTACTCGCCGCTAACAATCTCACCGCGCGCAGGCTGCTTCTGGTGCGCTAATGCATCGTCGACATCAAAGCGGCGGCGGTGAGCGACGTGCTCGGCCGCGGGCTCGGACCTGGGCGATGGGAAACAGAGGCGGCGGCGGCGGCGGAGAGAGCTGACAACAGAGACGCGCCGCGCATTCGCACCGACTCGAATCACGCTGCGTGATGTTCCCCTGGAAACGGCGTGATCCGTTTAGCTAGCAGCGAGGCGGCTACAGTACGTGCATGCTAACTAATTTTAAAATGGTAAGCGCCAGCGTTCACCGACGACACCGCCGTCAACATTGTCGACACGTTTGCGCATTGAAGCCACGAAAAAACAAAAACGTTCCAGGAAAACACGGATGAAGGTGTGTGACAAAAACGATCCTTTAAAACAAGTAATGCGTAGGAATGCACTGTAAACTGTACACGCCTGCTAGCAAGAGAACCCTTTGATGCTTAAGGGTTGAGAACCTCAGGCACACTGAAACCACCGAAATATTACCCACGGCCTTGTGACGACCGGCGCAATCCTCACAAGACATGTGTTGTAATTGGATTACAGTGTGTGGAGAAAAAAAGGGCAAAAGAAAAGATGGAGTAATTTGTGGCCAGCGGTAAACCTGCTGAGATGACAATCAAAGCCAGTGAAGCCCGGGACCTAATCTCAGATCCGTGGGGAAGAGCACACTCACAGAGTAAGCCGCAGAGAAAACCAAGGGGCTTTGTCTCGACAAGAAATCCGCAATATCTACACAGGGTTCGCTGTTCATTGTACAATACACTAATTACAGCCATTTCTACTGTCATGAGTTTAGATCTGTGTATACATTAAGGTTAATGTGCAACAATAAATGCACATTAACACAAGTTATTATGCCCAAAAGGTTTCATAATACAACGACGACGGTACTGGGCTGAACTCAAGGCAACAAACTTCAAATAACTGCACCTATCCCTGAATTAAATATTGCCATTGTTCTTTTAATAGTCTGCTCCCCCAACGCTGCTGCGGGAAAAGAGAATTGTTGCTCTTGATTGTTTTCAATATCTTCCCCCCCCGAGTCGCTTTTATGAGCAGCGAGCGCTCATGAAGACAACCAAACCAGAAACCCAGAAGATAAGCAGCGTTCAGCCGGCATCAGGAAACCTCTGAGATGCAGGTGGAGGTTGCGTGCAAAGGGAGCAACCCGTGACGCTTCGGCGTTTTGGGCGTTTGTTGTAAACACGCTCGCTGTAGGCTGTTTTCGGTGCGATCCCGGCACTAAACTATCCGGCCGACATATTTCCGCCGTCTCTGTGCTGTTCTGTAATGATCTGACGAGAGATCATCGCCAACGCCCCCCCCTCCCCCGACACGAGCAGGGCCTTGACATTCTCTGGATGTACGGTGCGGTGTGTGTGTTAGATGAAGTCCCTGTCAGCACCATTCATCTGGCATAAAGGCCCCATAAAGGCATAAAAGCCCCCACTGCTGACTGATCAACTGGGGGTCCCTCAGGGCATACACACACACACACTCACACACACACACTCGTCGGTGAACAGCTACCAAAGCTATTAAGTTCCAGGGGGGGTGGGTGGTACCTTAGGGGGCTGGGGGGGGGACTGGGGTCGGGGGAAGCTCACGATTTGCAGTAACTACTTCAGAACCAAGTGCTGTCTCAACATGGTCGTCCCCTGCTCTCACCCCACCCCACCCCCGCCTTCCCCCCTCCCCGATTCTCTAGAAAGTTCTGATATATTTGAAATAAGACGGAGTTAAGAGGCACGCCATTACGTTTTGGGGGCTCCCGAGGATTTTGGAAAACACTCGAAAATTATTTCTTGGACAGCGTGATTCCACCAGGGGGGGAATATGTGTGTGTGTGTGTGTGTGTGTGTGTGTGTGTGCGTGTGTGTGTGTGTGTGTGTGTGTGTGTGTGTGTAGTGGGGGGGGGGGGGCACCGTTGTGAATTGTGCAACAATTCACGCGACACACACACACACACACACGCACGCTACGCTATATACCATCCCTGGGCCACGATGGAATTCATAGGGCCGTCATATACGTACCCCCCCAAAAATCAATAGTTCCCAATTATTTGTGGAAAAAAGAAAAGAAAAAATCTCTTTTCACGAGTTTCATCTACAAAATGGATCCGTGTTCTGTACGGCTGTCACGCGGGCTGCTCCCATAACGCCCCCCCCCCCCCACCCCCCCACCCCACCACCCACCCCACCTTCTCCTCGCCACGGTTCTCTGTTCGTGAGACATGCACACGCTGGTTATCTGTCATGAAGCCTTCGTCTCGCCTCTAAACGACTGCCTCCGCCGCCGCCACTCCAACGCTGGATAGCATGTTTTGTTTTCCCCTTCTTCTCAGACAGATGTGACGGTGACAGTGACAGACATGTCAGAAGAAAAAAAACACGAGGGGGGGGGGGGGGGGGGGGGGGGGGGGGGGCGGTGCATCTCAAGGGGGGGGGGGGGGGGGGGGGGGGGAGCGTACGGCTTTGATTTCCCGCTCTGGAAGTGGCGGTTCATCTGTACACCCCGCCTGCAACCGTGACAGAGCCTCGGCTCAGTGCGTACGCTGATAGACGGATGCGTCTTCATTATGTCGCGGGTGTGCCGTTGAAAAGCGACGGCGGTGTGTTTCCATTCGAAACGGCTTTCTGGTGGAAAATTGAGAGGAATTGACGCTGACTCCCGTTATCAATGTTATCTCGAAAGTACATCTCAGGTATCTTGTTAACTCCAGAGGGAACTTTGCCCCGCACAAAGAAACAACTTGGCTTAATGGCCACAGATAACGGCACTGAACCCAAGTCTGAATTGCCAGTTACCTGAGGAAACTCTTAAAAGCAAACATCCGACCCGATCCGCCGGCTGACAACTTAATATAAACGTTCCTCTTTCTAATAGACCGCCTCGCTGGGAAAATATCGCCACAGGACTTTTAAAAAACAGCCATTCTAGGACAACTCTGATGGCTCCCCCCCATTACATTTTATGCTCCAGTCCATGCACATAAACCTGATGCTCAGCCTTGGCTGCTGGTTTATGGCTCGGTGTGGACACAGCCCTGCACTTCATTCCTGAGGAGATGGGAGCCGCAAGGCAAGATCACCATGGAGAGAGAGACAGAGAGAGAGAGACAGAGAGAGACAGAGAGAGAGAGAGGAGAGACAGAGAAAGGAGGGCAGGAAAGACAATTGATAGGCTGCGTTTCAGCAGCTTATATTTCACTTTATCCTATCGCTATACGCCCTCTGGTGAACAACCACGAGGCCATAAGCGCCGCGCTACTTTCAAAGGAAATGGAAATTAACCGAGGCTGAGCGCCTTGGCAGGAATTTCTCTCCCGTCTCTGTGTGCGTGACATTTCCTTTTGCTGCAGTCGAGTACCTCCAAGTGTCTGTCAGGACTTATTTTATTTAAATGTACCTGCACCAGAAGCATTTCCCAAAACATTGCAGCGGAGAGGCGTACGCAGGCTAATTTACGGGCGGACTATGACCATCCGTAATGGCAATGAGCTCGGGCGAATTTGCATTTATGGAGCACATTAAACTCTCTCGACGTCGTCATCTCGGCCGCTGTGAGACGGCATTGGACCGGACCACAAATGACAAGCTGTTGAAGAACTCCTCAGCGGTGTTAATGGAGGGGCCTCGCTTGATGTGTGGCCACAAAAAACATTTCTCAAGAGTTATTGTACGTGACTAATTGATATATTTAACGCTTTGCATCAAACCGCCCATATGCTTTACAGTGAGCCAAAGGCATTCGGCTATTTAGCCGTGAAATCGAAGGTTTAAGACTCTGAGGATGGCGTCTTCGGTGTAGTTAAAACATTTTTTACGACGAAAGCACATTCTCCGGAAAAACTGTATGGGATTACTTGACAAATCACAGTAAAATTTGAATGTAAACACTAAAAGTTGGTTGAAGTGACACAGGCAGTTGCTGCTGAAGCTGCATGTTGACAGATGGAAGAATGATTTACGGCGACCATGTGTTGTTCAGGCTTACAGGAACTGTGAGCGTTTCAGTTGGAGTTGTGCTTGACAGATAGTCAACAACATGCATATGTATCCTGCCTTTCTAATAGCATTCATCTAGCATCATTCAATAATGTTTTACATCGGAAGGGATGCATTTCTCCAGCTTCCGATCTTCTGTGATGTTCCGAAGAAATGCTTATTTTCGGAATACGTGTTTCTAAGAATCCATTGATTGTTGACCGACATTTGACACTTAAAAACCTGTGGTGTACGACATGTATAAATAGAAACACCCCTGCTTGAGATACATGGAGCACCATCATGTGCCATCATGATATGTGGGTGACTTGAATTGGAAGCGGTTGCAGCTAACTGTTGTCAGATCCTCCGCATCACTGGAGCCCTGGTGGGAGAAGCATATGAGCTGAACCATTTAAGGGGATGCATGAGTGCAGAGAGACAGTGTGTGAGTGTGTGACATTTACGTGTGTGTGTGTGTGTGTGTGTGTGTGTGTGCGCATCCACACCTGTGTGTGTTGGTGTGTGTGTGTGTTAAGGTAAATTCAGAGGACTGTATCATTGTGCAATTATAGGGTGTGACATTTACATACGTGTGTGTGTGTGTGTGTGTGTGTGTGTGTGTGTGTCAGTGTGTGAAGGTAAACACATCATTGTGCAATTGTTATTAAAGGGTGTGACATTTAAATGTGTGCATGTGTTGCCATAGATGGGTGCATGTGTGGTGTGTGTGTGTCAGTGTGTATGTGTGTGGTGTGTGTGTGGTATGCTTGCGTGTTGGCATACGTACCTAACGTACCTAAGTGTGCGTGTGTGTGTGTGTGTGTGTGTGTGTGTGTGTGTGCTGTTAGTGTGTGTGTGTGTGGTGTGTGTGATGCGTTGCAGTGTGTGTGCATAAGTACCCTAACGTACCTAAAGTGGTAAGTGTGTGTGTGTGTGTGTGTGTGTGTGTGTGTGTGTGTATGCTTGCGTGTGTGCATACGTACCTAACGTACCAAGTGTGTGTGTGTGTGTGTGTGTGAAGGTGAATGCTGAATACTGGATCATTGTGCAGCTGTTATTACAGGATCCCTTTTTCTTTCCTTCGCCGATGTTGTCATGGAGTCTGGAGTGGTTGTGTTGACAAAGGGCCTCTGGTTCTATTGGCCAGCAGCATCCGCACGCCTTTTGTTAGACCCTTGTCACAATACATCCAAGGATGGTCTCTAACATGGCTTTTTATTTGAACTATTGAAGGTGTATTCACATGTGTTCACACTGAAACTCGTGTGACTATCCCCCCTGCCTCTTTTGCTGCTATATATATATATATATATATATATAGTGTTATCTTAATTATCGGCCCGCACAGTCAATCTTTATAGTTTCATTCTCATTTTCGTTTCATTTCCAATATCAGCACGCAATCAGTCAGCCCTAGATCAAAGTCGGTACGTTCTGTAATTGCTAGAATAGAACACTCAGCCCTTTTGAAAAGAAATGGGTGCCAGTTGCCAGTTTTAAAATAGTATTAATTTTGTTCAGCTCTGAGCTGTAAGTCTTGCCGTGAAGGCAACATGTTGTCGGCCACATCTGGAGGCATGCTCTCCAGTGATTGGCTGTGTATTCAGCGACCAGATTTGTTTGGCTCACTGATTGGCTCGCCGTGCCTGGATCCGCCCCTTGTTCACATAATTAGCAGCTCCACAGAATAGGCTCAGAGCTCTTCAGGTGAAGTCAGTTTTAATCGGTGGATGAGACGTTGGCGTTGATTCGGTGCGCACAGAAAGGGACTTGATTTCATTTTACTTTTAAAAAATGTATTCGTTTATCAATTTTGGATTAATTTATCAATTTAACAATGTCCTTGAATCAGTCAATAGGCAACACTATAGTTCTAAAACATTGACATTACAATGATTCTAATCTCTGTTCAGCATTGGAACAATTTAAAAAATACATATAAATACAACCAGATGCCCAAGCAATGCCGAGAGCCACCCAGGAGAGAAGTGCAAATAAGCAGGATGGGTGTACTGGTTTACTGTAGCTGCCCATGGCTTATCATTCCCCCCTAGTCCACTAATGTCTGCACGGCTTCTGTGTATTCATTAAGTATTTCCCCTGTTCAACATTCTGTTTGTTTTTCTCACATTGTGAAATGTGTTTGCCGCAAATACACAGTGGCCTACGCTGCATAGTGCATACGCAAACATTATGGAATCATATACACTAACAGATGCACAATACATCTGTGGGTATGTAAGCCATGCTACAGCTGCTAATATGAACATGAGAAGCGCTTGTATTTTCCTGTGAGAAACACATTCTTTGTTTGAGCTGTGACTTCATAAAGCTGGTTAGATTGGGATCATATTTCGCTCAGGGTTGTTTCCACCCACAAGTAATATTTCAGGCCACAGAAGACATACACTTAAAAACAAAATAAACCCGACCACAATCTTGTTTGATTATATTCAAGCCAAACGGCCCCTTGGTTGTCTCTCGACATAATGTGTGTGTGTGTGTGTGTGTGTGTGTGTGTGTCTGTCTGTGTGTGTGCGTGTGTAGGAGTGTGTGTGTTTATGTGCGCATGCATGTGTCTGTATAGTATATGTGTATATAGTATAGTATGTATGGCCATGTTTACACTACATTTAATCTAGATTGACAAGTGAGAAGTTCTCCCTGTAGGCTCCGATCCAATAGTCAAAAAATAGTCAAAAAAACGTCTAATGCCTTTTCCTCAACACTTGTCTCTGACCTTGATGGAATTGAAGCCAAGGAAAGGTGTGAAGGAGAGTTCATAAGTACAACCTACTACTAAAAGCACCTCTTAGACACTTTGCACCGTGTGTTCTTAGCATGTTAAGCTATATAAACATGGACAACTCTGTGAAAAATATTACCAAGGTTGGAATTTAAATTAAAAAGTAGCACAGGGTACCAGTCACAAAAGTAAAGCAAAATGGTTGTCAGATGGACAAAGGTTGCTCATGCTCAGCCTCCTGTCTACTCACATATGTATTGCCATGAATCCCAATTAGTATGATTGTTTACAATGGTCTGTCAGTCATCACCATCTGCTTTAAATGTTGGTGCCGCAAGGAATTCTGGGAAGGCATTACCTCCTTTCCTTTTGTAAAAGATGGCTATGGTGTAGCATATGCTAAAGGAAGGATAAGAAAGGAAGCATTGAAGCACCTTTCCTTTCCTTTAGGAAATGCGACCAGCTGTTAACATGGCTGCCACTGAGATACTTGTGGGTCATCTAACTCAGTTGTATGTGTGGTTTTCTTTCTTTATGAGTTTATAGACAAACTCTCTTATGGAAGCCTTGTCAAGGCACATACTTAGCTCACAAACCAGTCGCCAAACCAGTAGCATAAAGGAAATATCATATGCACATGCATCATATGCAAATATCTCATATTGATAGCTCTTGTAATTCTTATATTAAACATCATTCACAACGTTATGCAAAGCAGTGTAAACCGGTACACCACGGTCGATATATCTCTGCCCATTCTCAGAGATTGTGCAAACCATGGATGTGGTGCAAACCTGAGACCTGTACGTGTGTGTGTGTGTGTGTGCATATCATGTGGGGGTCTCTCGTCAGCTGCCCTCACGTCGAAACAGGCTGAGACGATTGTGAGAGCATTGCACCCTTCGTGTTAACGGATGAGTTTCTTAATCGAGATGCCGTCTCCATCCAAAAAACGGTTGTAGAATCCACACATTTCTCTCGCGTAAACAGGGCCCTCTGTAGAGGCCTAATATCTCTGTCTGGCCCTGACCGGGTATACTGTATATAGAAGGTGGACAACAACCTCGATCAAATTTAAGGGGAGGTTGCTGTAATTGCTGGGTATGGGCAGGTCGTCCCCACGCGAGACCCAATTACTGCCACTGCTGTTAGCGTTTCTCCACTAATTGCGTTCATCAACTCAAATCATTATCGGCAGCCTTTGCTTCGATTCGTACCTCCCATAAAAAAAAAGAAGAAAAAAAGAAGAAATCCTAATTTCGTCGAGTTCGGCTGCTCGTATTGTGGTGAGTGATAATGGGTTTACATTTGAGTTTTAAATTAGATGCGTGTGTGTGTGTGTGTGTGTGGGTGGGGGGCCGGGGTTGTATGTGATTGTTGATTGTCATCGCCTCAGCAGGGGGGGGGGGAGTAGTGAACCACCATGAACGTGCCGGGAGAGATTTGGAGACTCTCGGTAGCACTTTTCTAATCAACGCAGGACGGATGCGCAGGCAGACAGTGATGCGGTGATGAGGCCTGCGCACCCGTCCAGTCATAAAGGAGACGATAAAACACAGGAGCGAATGATGATGATGAACATCACGATGCGGAGGAGGAGGAGGAGGAGGAGGAGGAGGAGGAGGAGGAGGAGTAGGTGGAGGTGGAGGAGCAGGAGAAGGAGGTGGGGGGAGGAGGGGGGGTGGGGAGAGGGAGGAGAGGTGGAGGAGGAGGATGAGGAAGGTGAGGAGGGTGGGGACATGGGGGCGGGGGGGGTGGTGGGGTAGCACAAGGGAGGGACGAGCTAGCAGGTTCCTCTAAAAAGAAAAAAAATAATGACATTCCCTCAAACCACACGTGCTTTCCCCCTGGGCACTCCTTGCCTTGTGGCTTCCTCCATTCAACCACGTGCAGACACACACACACACACATGCACAGCGTAACCACACACACACACACACACACACACACACTCACACACACACACACACCGCCTTTCACTGCACATCCATACTGATGTGGTTCAGACATGTGTAGCATGGGCTGGGTGGGGGTGGATTTTGACGGTTTTCTAATCTCGGAAGCTGCCACCGGGAGATGGGGGGCTCTGTGACCCCCCTGACCCCCCCTCCCTGCGCCTCACCTCCTCCTCAGTCAGTCTCAAGCATCGAGCTCAAGCATCTTCATCTCCCCTGCTAACAATCCCCCCGCTTATCTCCATCTCTCATCTCCTGTATCGTCCACGCACAAACCCCCCTCTCCACCACCCTCTCACTCCCACCCTGCCTCCCCCCCCCCCCCCACCCCAAGATGCAGAGTCTCTTCTGTGTGGTTACGCTGTGCATGGCTAACCACACACACACACACACACACACAACACAACACACACACGCCCACAACCTTCACTGCACATCCATACTGATGTTGGTTCAGACATTGTGGGTAGGCATGGGCTGGGTGGGGGTGGATTTTGGACGGGTTTCTAATCTCGGAAGCTGCCACCGGGAGATGGGGGCTCATGGTGACCCCCCTGGACCCCCCCTCCTCCTGCGCTCAACCTCCTCCTCAGTCAGTCTCAAGCATCGAGCTCAAGCATCTTCATCTCCCCTGCTAACAATCCCCCCGCTTATCTCCATCTCTCATCTCCTGTATCGTCCACGCACAACCCCCCTCTCCACCACCCTCTCACTCCCACCCTGCCTCCCCCCCCCCACCCCAAGGGAGGGACGGGGGGCACGCCAGCACCGCCAGGCCTGCTACGGTGTCCCGGGGTGGTCTGAGCTGACCTGCGGATGCTTAACATCTCTAAGTGAGTACATTGAGGTCAACAATGGCCGCGTGTGTTTGGGTTTATTCTGGTTCGACGCGTGGTGGTGAACAGGGAGTGACTATAGAAACATTTTTGTGGGGATGTTTTATTGGTGGGATGTGTGAACGCATTACCAAGAAATTGTAAAAAAAAATAATAATAATTAAATAAAACACAAAACCGCAATGCCTTGGAGGCAGAAGAAACAGCAGAGCAGATTGCTCATATTAAAATAATAATGATCAACTATAATATTCAAATCGCTCTCTCCCTCTACACTATCCAGATCATCATCATCGTCATCTTCATCGTGTTCTCCAGGCAACCTTTCCTAAACGTCTAAATTGTCACATTTTAGAGTCAACATTCCTCATTGCATCACATTAAAGACAAAGCAAAATTGGATTTTACTTCATTTATGTCATATATTTTCTGTTTCTTTCCAAGTAAAAATATTAACACAAACGGGATGATAAAACTACCAGTGCGGGTTTCATCAATAACAATAACAATAACTTAATTCATTCTGTTCTTATTTTATTCTGTTTTCATAGTGTCCAACCGTTGTTTTATTCCCCCTTTGTCTTTATTGTCGTTGTATTTTTGTTGACCACAGTCTTTTACTGATGAAACGCTTCGAGAATTGTCTCTGCAGACACAAACTCAATGCATAAATATTCCCAAATGTGGTTTATTATTATTTGCATTGCATTATTTGTATTATTAATAATAAGTATACTTATAAACACACTCTTCACATGCGTTGATGAATAGGTGAATCCATTCACTGTGGAATTGTGCATTAAACTAAAGGTTAAAAAACAAAGGAGACTTTTATGTTGCGGGTGAGCGAGTACAGATGTGGACAAACACAAAGCCACCAGCGGATCACACGATGAACGCAGGGCTGAAGTTCGGAGTTCGTTGCGGAACACTCAAACGTCGGCGGGAGTTAGCTGGCACTCATTTGCATAGAATATAAAACAATCCCCTAAAGCCTGGAAAGCAGCATGAGAGTCAACCATTAGCGTGCGTGACACAATTTCTAAAAAGTCTCCGACATAAGCAAATATTGAAACACATCCCCGCTAAATTCAAATGAGAGCCGGCGAGCCTCGTTTCTATCTTATTAACGGGGAAGCATGTCGTCCGCGCCGTGCCGGTGTGAATATAGAACAGGACCTTAGTTTAAACTCAGCACAAAAACTGAAAAGTGTAAAAGCCATTTTAATTCCAATTTGTAGCACCGTCCGTGAGCCATGCGGCTTAATGCCTTCCATTTAAAAAAAATAAAAAAGGCAACACCGTTTACAGCCGGCAAATAGCAGCGCCTGAAGTCTATCTGCAGACAGCAAGCTGCTGCCAGGTTGCATCACGCAGACAAACTGCCTAATGGGAGCTCTCTGTCGCTACTTTATTATTATTTTTTTGTACTTTTGACCTGAGCGGAGCGAGGAGAAGGCAGAAGCGGTGAAGGCACAGAGAATGCTGGATGGCCTGCTCCGTTATTAGTTTATTTCCTCCCTCTTTCTCTTAATGAGACACGATAAGTAGACTCTGGCTACTGTTCAGAGGAAGAAGAAAACAAAGGGATTGAGAGAGCTGAGTTAAGTACTGGGGCTCCTCTGACCTCGGTCAAGTCATCAGCCTAAATTGTATCAACGATACCAAAACAAATTGAATCGCCAAGAGGCACTAGCTATCTCTCTCTCTCTCACTGGTGTACTCTCTCTCTCTCTTGTCTGTCTCTCTCTGGGGTTCTCTCTCTCTCTCTCTCTCTCTCTCTGTCTCTCTCTCTCTGTCTTTCTCTCTCTGGTGTACTATCTCTCTCCCTCTCTTTCCCTCTCTGGTGTACTCTCGCTCTTTATCTCTCTCTCCGTCTTTCTCTGTCTGGTGTACTCTCTCTCTCTCTCTCTCTCTTCTCTCTCTCTCTTTCCCTCTCTCTCTCCCCTCCCGCCCTCTCTCTCTCTCGTTCTCTCTCTCTCTCTTTTTCTCCAGAACTCATCTCCCTTCTGCCACTTCTCTCCCTGGCTTCCTCTCCCGGTCTGCTCTTTCATGACTAGCTAATGAATGTGGATGGTGCTCCGGGGGACGCAGTATTGTTTTTACTGGCCTCCCACCCAGTGTACGTAGTGTGTGTGTGTGTGTGTGTGTGTGTGTGCGTGCGTGCGTGTGTGTGTGTGAGTGTGTGTGTGCGTGTGTGTGAGTGTGTGTGTGTGTGTGTGTGTGTGCGTGCGTCGTGTGCGTGTGTATCACGGCAAAGCCCAGTCGGCACCACATACTCTCGTCCAGGGCGGCGCGGCGAAAGGTTCAATTGCTTCGGTAAGGAGAACATCTCCCCAACACCATCACCCCCCCCGCCAACCCCCCAAACCCCCAACCCCCAAACCCCCACCCACCCCACCCACTGTTAGCCTCACCCCCACCCCCTCACCCCCAGCCCCTCGCCTCCATAAACAGGCAGGCTAAAGAGGTTTGTTTATTGGTCCCACCTTGGGCTGACCTCCGTAGCACCGGAGCATGCGGTGTGATTACCTGAGTGCCCACCCCCCCCCCCCTCCCCCCAGCCTGGGGAGACCCTGGGCGGAGGCACACAGCTGCTGCTCGCTCCTTAGAGCTCCCTGATTGGATGTCGGTCGGCAACCTCACCCCCCACCCCCACCCCAACCCTCCCTCCTGCCCCCCTCCTTCCCCCCACCCACACACCCTCAAACTGCATCTCTGGGAATATGCACACAACACACACATATATGCACACGTACGCACACAACACACATACACGCACATACACACACACACACACACACACATCTGCACACATATGCACACAACACACTTACACGCACATACACACATACACACACACACACACACACACACACATATGCACACAACACACTTACACACCCAACAGCCACAAAAATGTAAATACAAATAACGAAAAAGTCTAACTCAGAAGCGCGCACACTGCACGCGCCACGAGCTGCTGATCAATACACGGCGGCGATGGAGAATAACGATATTGATTTGGGTATTGTGAAAAAAAATACATAAATACAATTTAAGCACCGACAAATTATTAATTAATTCTACACTGCTCTGGTATAGTATAGCATTATTGATTCATTCAGGGGACACACTTAAATAAAATATGAATTAAATATAAATAACATGAAAGGAAAATCACAGAAAATAAAAATATATCCAAAGAAATGAAAAAAAAACATCAACCAGGCCAGCAGCTAGTTATGCCAAAATGAAACGAAACCCGATGTTATTGATTTTTTTTTCCTAGCGTTAACCTTGCTGTTGTCCTGGCTCTCCAACGTATTCAAATTAGACTCAACAGAAAACCACGTTGTTATTTTCTGACGCGGAAGGTCTCGCGGCCCCTTCAATAGACAAAGAGTTCTGACCGCACAACACCAACATCTTTTGCTGTTGATGTTTTGAACTTGGAAGACCTTCCCTCTCAGTCGGGGCTGGGCTTCACACCCCAAACCCCCCCCCCCCCCCCCCCACCCCACCCCCCCCCACACACACACACACACACACACACACACACACCACACACACACACACACACACACACACACACACACACACACACACGGAGGAACAGGATCAACTAATTCAAGATGGAGTCCTGGCTCCTACGTACATCAACACATCAAGGATCGGGTCATCCATCCATCCATCAGGAGCTACAGTATCTAGCAGAGGCGTCCTCCCACACTTGCATGAATATCACACTCTCACACACATACACACACACACACACACAACGCACACACACACACGCACACACACACACACACACACACACACACACACACACGTCTGGCCCGATAAACAGACACTTAAAACACCATCAGAACAGGGATAGCTCAAGAGCAATGAGACTGATCAGTGACAACGCTGTTTAAAAATCACTCTTGTGGAAAAGAGAAGAAAGAAAAAACTGAAGCCAGGAAAACAAAGCTCCTCCTAATTCTGTTAGTTTCCTGACAGGAGGTCAATAGGACCAACCATGCGGCGACGGCACACGCTGTTTGAAAACCATATGTTCACCACATGGTTGTGTGTGAAGTCAGTCAATACACACACACACACACACACACACACCACACACACACACACACGTAGAAAGTGCAGATTTGGATCTGTTGGATGAGTCTGTTTCCTGTTGCATTGTGGGAAACGTAGGCACAACGTGGCGGTGCGTGATTCTGATTCTCCGATATGACACGACGTTATCTGATTCCTAACACCCCTCCTCACTGTTATCTGTCGGTGGCTTTCATCGTGGTTTAACCCTGAGTGTCATGGAGTGCGCCCGTCTGGGAGGGATGCAGCTTTACATTAGGGTTGTTTGGACAAGCCCAATTTGGACGGCTTTAACTGTTTAATTTGACCGGATGGTGTGTTTTGACACCAGCCTTCAAGGAGCCAGACCTAGCCTACCCATACAGTGGATTTCACAGTTCTGGGCCACAATCACATAATGTGCTCAGAAAATGTATGTAAAATATGCGTAAATTAAGATACGGTTTTATTTAGCTGTTCTTCCCTGTCGCCGTCGATGTTTTCGTCCATACATTTGAATCTCTGCAGCCTCATTTCACCGTTTATTTTTAAATCAACTTTCTTTCCCTTCTCTTATTTTTCTACATTTCTAAATAACGCTGTAATAGGAGATCCCTTGAATGGCAAATTCATTCAATTCTGTCATTCTCTGTTGTTAATGCTGCTGTTGTTGTTGTTGTTGTTGTTGATTTCGTTGTAAATTACTGATCAGCTCCACACAGAGAGGTTCCTATGCTCCACCTCTAGTTAGAACCACAAGGAGGGTGAGGTTCTTGTTCACACCTCTGGTTAGAGTAAGGATGAGGGGTGAAGCTGTTATTCTGCACCTCTAAGACAACTTCCACATCGAAAACACAACACATGGATGAATGCAGCGCGACAACCGGCAAATGACATTGTTTCACGTGACACTGGATCACGTGACACTGGATCACGTGACACTGGATGATGTGACACTGGATCACGTGACACTGGATGACGTGACACTGGATGACGTGACACTGGATGACGTGACACTGGATGACGTGACACTGGATGACGTGACACTGGATGACGTGACACTGGATGACGTGACACTGGATGACGTGACACTGGATGACGTGACACTGGATGACGTGAAACTGGATGATGTGACACTGGATCACGTGACACTGGATGACGTGACACTGGATCACGTGACACTGGATGACGTGACACTGGATGACGTGACACTGGATGATGTGACACTGGATCACGTGACACTGGATGACGTGACACTGGATGATGTGAAACTGGATCACATGACACTGGATCACGTGACACTGGATCACGTGAAGCTGGATCATGTGATAGTGCTGAATGCGCGCACAACAATGTTACTGTGTGATTGATGCTAATTGACGTGAAGATGATAGGATCATGTTAAAGGTTGAACCGGTGCACTTGAACCTACCTATGTGGCTTCTGTGTGACGAGGCGCTGCTCAGCTGTCCACAGAGGGACACCAGACAGACGAGCAGCAGGAGCACCCTTCTGCACACGCTCTGTAGGTCCCTCTCCCGCATTCTGCAAACAAGGACACCGAAAGGCAAAATCAGTTTAGCTCAACGTTGAAGCAAAACATACAAAATGCAAAACAGCAGAGACAGCGCCACCTAGGGGTGTACAATTCACCAAAATATTAATGAAATCGGAGGTGCAGTTGGAAAAGGTGATTTGATTCAAGATTCAAGATTCAAGAACTTTATTTATGGCGATGCTCAGAGGAATGTGCAAAAGAATACTAAAGATAACTTAAAGTGGAGGGATCAGAATCATAATATTTACAATATTTAGAATATTGACAGTAAAAAAAACAGCAGGAATGAGAAATATAAAAAAATATATAAAAGGCAGTATAAAAAATTTAAACATCTAAAATGTTAGATAAAAAAATATATAAATATAATTATATAAATATGAATATATAATATATTTGAACTACTGTACTGATGCAGAGATGCCCTGACCTACATGTCTTTTTTTCCAATACAGACCCCAACATCATGATTTTAATATTTTCATTTTTAGTGAAAATTACAATCTTCATGAAAATCTTCATGAAATCATCATGAAAAATGATAATTCTCAATAATAGTGAATCATATCGCAATCGTAATATCTGTCAAAAATTGAATTCGGATAGTTTTTTCGGATAGTTTTGTTCCATATCATTCAGACCTCGGGCCACCTCTCGTAAAACATGCGTCACTGAATCCATTTTGTTCCCGGTGAATTCATCATAAAAATTTGGAATAGCCAATCAGAAAGCAACAATCACAGAGCCTGATGTCTGGTGCTAACTCTGGCTGGATTATAGTTTAACTCTTCATGCTTCAGGGTTCTTCTTTAAGCTCAAGCGATTGTAAGAATACATTCAGATGCGTAGGCAGGCACTGCTTATTTTGGGCGAGGGCCAACCCGCACCAAAGCTATGTTGCGGCTTGCCAGGCGGCGGTGGTCAATGAGAGTAACTCCTGAAATCAGAAAGTAGGGATTTAAAGAGCTTAACAACAGGCCTCGTTTGTTCTGTCAAGGATTAGCCCCTCGGAAAGGCAAAGAAAACATGGTTTACCAGCATGTACCAAATATGGCTCCCTGCTATCAGGAACTTGGAGTGTAACAGTGACAGACCTCGCTTTGATTGCCAGTGAGGTTTCATGTCACGACAAAAAATCAAAAACACGCAACTATTTACTATTTACGAGGAAAAATACCATTGATGATACACCGAGATGCAGGGAAATAATACCTGAACCCCAGTATAAACCCTACATACTCTTACGTGGTATTCAATGTGCAATTTTTTCAGTGGAACATCAACACATCCCAACTGTTATTTTGAAAAGAAAAACAAGCAAGGATTGGTGACCGTGTTAAAGTGGAGACAGAACAAAGTAGAACAAAGTACTTATCCCCCCCGGCCCTCTGTCCCTTATTCACCATTGGCTGTCATCTCCCAGCACCTCAGTGGCTAAGTAAGGCTGTTTGAGTGGCCAGCCCCAGTTACACTTAGCTCGGTAATCTTCACGTTCTGTCCATGGCTTGTCATATCCTAATACCCCTTGGACCCAATAGAAGGGGCCCAGGGAGACAGTGTGTGTGTGTGTGTGTGTGTGTGTGTGTGTGTGTGTGTGTGAGATCCCAGAGCATGTGAGGGAACGTGACGTCACACTCTCCTGCTGCACCACTAGATTTACATTTACATTTACATTTAGGGCATTTGGCAGACGCTTTTATCCAAAGCGACTTACAAAGAGTACATTTGTTGAAGGAGAGGCAGCAATATATCACTGTGGTACCTGAAGATAAGAATAGAGTCGCTGTCGCTGTTCACCACATCACAAACAAGACCACCTCCTAAAAGTGCTTACCTGTAAAATCAAAGGTTGGTTGGTGTATTTCCCAAACTTAGAAAAACAAATTAGTATTTAAAATTTATCGTTAATTGTGTTACACAGTTATCATATATATAAATGGTGACATATTATCATAATCATATAGTTCTACTTTGCATTGACTATTTGTACTTTGTCCTTTTATTAATGTGGTTTCTGCTTTGTTAGCCCCTTGTTTTTAACGGCCCGATATGACACCCTCATTGACCTCTGAACCATCCTGGAAGGAGGGACGCCCACTCTGAGGTCTCTCCTCCAGGTTCTTTTCCTTGTTAATTAAGGGACCTTCGTTTCTTGTCGTCCTCTGGGGGGCTATAGGCTGACCTGTGAGTTGCTTTGGATAAAAGCGTGTTGCTGCAATGACCAGTAATGTAAAGTGTAAGGCATTCAGATGAGCGGATGGGAGATCAGATGTGAAGACACTAGCCTGAATACACAATGTTTGTTGTGTTACTGAGAGGATGCCGTCCTGCCGTGTCCTGACCTCCAATGGTTCCGGGTTGCGTTCATCTTTGAGGCTGCTGCTACGTTGACCTGGACTGAGGCAGCTATTTGGCCCAGCTGCTGGCTCGACTAGCCGCCTCCCTCTTGGACTGATGTTCCAACAACGTTCGTGCTGCGACTGATACCAGCTAGGACCTATTGCGCTGGCCCTCTTCTTCCCGGCCCCCTTCAAGCATTTGAATTCACAGCGAATGAATGAGGGTGTGATGTGTCAGTGTGTCTGTGTGTGTGTTCTGCTTTGTTGTCTTTTGGTCTTAGTCTGGGGTGTGGTCGTCTGTAGTAACTCATGCTCGGTACAGTTCAAGAGACTCTAAGTAGTGTATGGCTTGTGTGTGTGTAACACTCGGTCAATTACAAGAACTCTACAAGTAAGTAGTGTGCCGGTGTCAGTGCTGTAAGCACAGCTTGGTTCAATTTAACAGCACTGCACAGGTATCGTGCTTCGTGTGTTGCTGCTGCTGTTAAGCAACTGACGGTCCAACTGTTAAACGACCTGCAAGTAAGTCGGTGTCTGTGGGTTGCTGTGTAACACTACGGTCAAATTAAAGGACATCAAGTAAGTCAGTGTATGTGGATGATGGTTGTGTTAACCACTGGTCTAGATTAAAGACTCACTAAGTCAGTGTGTGTGTGTGTTGTGGTAGACACTGGTGCCAATTGTGTTAAAGATAACTCAACGTAGTGGGTGTGATGTGGGTGTGTCATACACCTGGCTCCTAATTTAAAGACCATACAATCGTTAAAGTAGGCTGTCGTGACTGATCAGTGCATGATAAGCACGTTGGTACCAGATTATAAGACTCAAGTAGTTGTCTGTGTGTGCTGTGGTTGTAAAACACTTGGTCAAGCTGTAAAAGACTCCCAAGCTAGTGTGTCTGTGTGTGTGTAAACACTAGGTCAAGTTTAACAGAGCTGGCAGTTACGTGTGGTAGTGTGTGTAACACTGGTCAAGTTAAAGACTATCAAGTAGTGCGTGTGGGTGTCTGGTGTGTACAACACTTAGGTCAATGTAAAGGACTCAAGTAGTAGTGTGCTGTGTGTATGTAACCACTTGGTCAATTAAAAGATGCTCAAAGGTAGTGTGTATCGTGGTGCTGTGTAACACTGGTCAGGTTTCACTTGCTAAGTCATGGGTACAGATTACTAGTATAATATATAACAAGGCAGCAATAATAGAAATGATAATTAAGTCAACTATTACAGTGTATATCCGGTTAATCAGTGATCACTCGTTTGTCGGGTCAAATTGATCACTATTTAAGCGGTTGAATTTACTAATAGGCTACCGACATTTTCTAATTCGTTTCCTTTATGTTTGTATATGGCAGAATTACCATCGGCAGATTGACAATTTGTATTATATATGTATACAATGAATACATGGTTATAAAGTAATGAAACGGACAGCTTTGCTTCGACGAGTCTCCCGCTTTCGCTTGAAGCAGAAGAGTGAACTTTACTTTTACCCGGCGAAATTCAGTGGTGACGTAGATGGTGCTGCAGCTACCGGCCGTTCCGCGAGAAGACCCGTGCGCACGATGCGCGTCAAGACGGCCCGCTACGAAGACGTGCGCTAACGGGCGGCTTCGCACGCGGCCGCGTACAGACGACGCTGCCACAGGGGCGCAGAGCCGCTATAAAAAAAAGTGAACACGGCGTCTAATGCTATTAATTTCTCTCAACATATGTATTTTGGTATAAGACGGCCAATGGTATGACTCTATTCTCGCCGACTGCGTTGGATCGCTAACTTAAGCAGTATAATTATTATTGAAAACAGTGTTTGTATAAGGTCAACCATTTCTGTGGTCCAAGCGTCTCTGTAGAGTCAATATAAGGCGGAATTGATCACTATAATCGTCCGGTGATTCACTTAATAAGCTAGCGAATTAGCACTGTATACTACGACTTAATAATTATTCAATTTAAATATCAATATAAGTGTCATAAGTTTAACTAACTAATCATATTAATAAATAAAAATAAGAAAGATGTTATCCTGGAGCTTGACCTTTCTTCTTTCATCATCATCCACGGCAGAACGCGCGGAGGCACATTTGTTAACATTACCACTCTGAGACGGGACTCGGCCATTACCCCAGAATTACGGCGCATGGTTGAGGGCTAGAACTATTACCAGTGGATGTCTCTGGATCCACTTGCTTCTTTTCTTAT
>PIJE02002632.1:2579-5079 GCA_002895965.2 Coryphaenoides rupestris
CCCCCCCTGCCCCCACCCCCTACAGAGGTCCGGGCCTAGCCCTGAATGTCCTCAAATCCTAGAAACGGTCCTGTTTTTATTTGTTCCTTTGTTCATCCAGTGATTGGTTTCATTCCATACATCTGTTGGTCTCTCATGGGCAGGTTCGTATGAACCATGCATCAGGGCCACCATGACGTCACATTTGGTAGCATACTGGCCCGCAGAGAAAGACCACAGACAAACTCTGTTTCTCATAGGGAAGTTGGATGTTCCCCCATCTGCGTTCAAAAGGCCAATATTGTCCAATGGGCTGACAGCACAAACAAGCAGCACACACACTGCAAACATTTCTGTCACTTCTGTCATTGTTTTGCACCTCCGCTGGGCCTTTACAATGCTCTGTGTACACACTTGTGTGTGTGAGTGTGAGTGTGTGTGTGTGTGTGTGTGTGTGTGTGTGTGTGTGTGTGTGTGTGTGTGTGTGTGAGAGAGACTCACGTAGAAGATACTCAGCAGCATCGGCCTCGTAGTCTGCGTCGTCCGGAAAATGATCGATCTTCTTACACACTCCTCGGAACGTCCCTGTAGCCAGAACACACACACACACACACACTTAACACAGTGCAAAATCACACACACACACTTTCTAGACTGGCTTCTAGAATGGCATTTTAAATTCAAAAGACCATGATTATGATTCACTTTGATGGCCCACAGTGTCATACACATTTTTATTGAATCCCCTGTTAAAATAGAATACACAAATATTAAATAAATAGAGCATCATAGGGCAGCTTATCACGTGTCAATACTGAGCTTATTCTACCTAGTTACCCTACATGTTTATTATTACTTATTAATATTACTTTTAGGTTTAAATTGCATTCACATTGACATATTTTATACTGGTGAATTAATGAAAATGAACAAAATCCCACACACATAACCACACGCACAGAGACACACACACACACACTTATCCAGAGGGTAGGGTGAACATGAGTGTTTATATATTCATATCAGATCATATCTTATCGCCTGCTTAACACTACGATTTCACGTTTATATTGTTTTAGCATTGATTTGAAGAACAGCTGTTTTCAATCTTTCCATTTTCTGTTGACATTGCAAATGCGAGGCCTGACTGAAGGGCTTACTGTGTTGACTGTAGAAGACATCCGTTGAATCATCACTTGCAACAGGGATGCAAGTTGAAATAAATGTGTTAATCTCCTGTTTCTTGCTTACCAACGACTTATCAAAATGTCTATCCTTATCAGGGCTTGAATCCTCTCGTTGTATCTTTTTGCCCATGCGACACACACACACACACACACACACACACACACACACACACACACACACACACACACACACACACACACACACACACACACACACACACACACACACACACACACACACACACACACACACACACACACAACAAATGCAGCATTGTTTTAACCAATAAATAATATCTAGTCTAGTTCTACTTTTTTACGTGTGGAACCAATGTTGAAATGTCCCAGTTCCCCCCCAGAGCTGTAAATGAAGCACATGTAGCACATTAGGAGTCACCGGTTTTTATAACGCATGTATGATATTACCATGTTTGCAGCATCAATCGATGAAAACACTGCTAGTGCGTTAATAATAACGCAATGCTGAAGCTAACTGCGATGCCAATGCTAGATATCATCAACACATATTCTAATTATATTATGTTTTGCAGTCCATTAAACACGTGATGAATGTGATTGAGCCCCAGTACAACTTTACTTCTTGCCCCAGACGCACAAAAAAGCGAACTGCAGTCCAAAATATTTCCGAAGACAATCAGAGCTGTAGCCTCAGAAAAGCCATGCTAACAGTGGTGGTTTCCCCCGGAGGCCATGGCTGGCTCGGTCGGTCTGGGTCATGGTCTTGTCGTCAAGTAACAAGCAACACAACACGTACTACCAATGCCTAAATCTTAACAGCATTTAATAACACACACATCAATTTCTCACCCATAATCCTTTGCCCATAGAATCGTCCAATCACATCAGAACGTAAAGACGAAAACAATACTAATATTCGCTGCCAATAAAAGTGTGAGTGTCCGGGGCGCATTTCTCTGCGTCCCGCGGTAAAATCTGAAGCTGCCAATCAGAGAGCAGCTTCTGGTCACATGCTTGCCAAAAGGTTACTTACTCCCATACACACTCATTTGGCCGGTGCCCCTCAACCAGGAAGTAGAACATATTCTACGTATTCACACAAAAATAAACGAAAAACTACTTGGAACAATTTTTTCATTAATGCAGACTACCATGCTGGAGTAAGTAAACACATTTATTTCATAATTATTTAGCATTATGTAATTAATTTATGTAACACAAGAAGACTTCTTCTCCCAGCGCCCCCTGTCGACGAGCCGCCACTACATGCTAACAGCGCTGCTGCAAATTAATTTATAAAGAGGCAATGACGAAAACCAAACCATAGCATTAGTCACGTACATATACTCGATCTT
>PIJE02002632.1:10079-16550 GCA_002895965.2 Coryphaenoides rupestris
TCTCTCTCTCTCTCTCAATTGCAGCCATTCCGTGAGTTCCGCCACACTGCGTGAGCACTGTATTCTGGACTAATGATGTGGAGTGAGCAGAGGGCAGCCCCTCCCCCACCCCCTCCCCGATACACTGCAACATGCTCGCTTAACGACCCCTCTCTATGTCCCGTTTTTCTATGTCCACTTGAACCCCCCCCACCCCCCCCCCCCCACCCCCCGTTCATTAGCTCACAGTCGATTCAACATTTTAAGGTACGTGTCCGCAGGGTCCGTCGTTGCCGGCGACGCGCTTCTTCCCAAACCCGCGTGCATCCAGGGGGCGGGTCACCGGCAAGGAACCTGATTGACAGAACCTTCATTTTGGCTGTTGCCACCTGCCGCACATAGACAATGAATTTAACCTTAAGACCCGATGTGTATGAGTTGACTGTGTGTGTGTGTGTGCGCGCGTGTGTGTATGCGCGCGCATCAGACGTCACTTTAGGATCGTGTTGTGTTACCGTTTATTATGCACTCCATTTATCACACAAATCAGACACAAAAACCCTCATTTTCAATGCCTTAGAATCTGTTATAGCCTAAGCATCCTGTTCATTTCTGTTCACATTTATTATTTTATTATTCTATTGTTTATTATTCTATTGTTATTCTTATGTTGTTGGTATTTAAGCAACCTCTGGCAAAAGAATTTCCTTCAGGATTAATACATTTTTATCTTATCTTATCTTATTGTGAGGTAGTGCACTGAAATCACTTTGGATGAAAGGTGAATGAGTAAAGAGTAATAGACTCTTAGATGAATAATCTGAAGTGCGATAGCAAACGGAGCGCTTCAATTTATTTTGCTTCCGATTAGTTTCGACCAATCATCGTGCTAATTGCCTGAGACAAAGTGTCTATAAGGGCTTCAGATCAACACTGTAGACTGGCCACTGCAGAAGTACTCTCATAAAAAAAAACCCCTTCTGATCGCTTCATCCACTCGTGCAAATTAGTTTCTATTCGCCGATATTCAGTGAGGATATCTCCTTAACAGGAAACAGGAAACAAGGCTAAACTCCGTCCCCTCGTAGTTCTGTTTTCCGGCCCAGGCTCTAGAAGTTTGCTGCGATGACGGAGTATTTGGGAACATTTCTAGAATGCGTCCTTTTTTGTTCTGGTGTTAATATTGGTTGTGAACAATTGTAAAATAACCCTGTCTTCATAAAATGAGTTATATATACTGAATACTGTACAACATACTGTATGTGTTTGGTAAATATTTCCAATGAATGACAAAAGCCAAAGGTAGTATTTGCAGCCACCCATTTAATGTTCTTGTTTACACCAAATAAACAGGGACACATACTCACAGACTCACACAATTATAATTTAATTTTTCCTCCTGCAAAATATTTTGTGTGGGTTGAAGGGGTACTTGGTGGAAAACATGTCTTCGGGGGATACATTAGCACAAATAGTTTGCGAACCACTGTGCTGCACATAGCAGCAACTACTGGATCCCAGATCTGTTCCAAGCTAACCAGAAGGTGACGGTGTTTGACTCGTGTGTTTGTGTTTGTCTCTCCCCCCCCCCCCCCCGACTTCTTGATGAGTCGGTGCGGGACTTGGCACGCTGCTTGCGGTGCTTCTCGATGAACATGTGCACGGCGAGCACGCCCACCATCTCCGCCATGATGAAGGAGAGCGCGCCGAAGTAGAAGGACCAGCCGTACGAGTAGGACTTCTTGTTGTCGCTCTGGCCCGGGTCGCCCGAGTTGGCCGAGATGTAGACGATGATGCCGATGATGTTGCTGAGGCCTGGTGGTCGAGGGCGGACAGATGGAGGGGAGAAGTGACAGAACTGTTTTACATTTCCATGTTGGGCAGTGTGTGTGTCTGCTTGTTGTGCTGTCAGGCCCCATTGGACAATTATGGCCTTTTTGAACGACAGATGGGGGAACATCCAAACTTCCCTGATGAGAAAACAGAGTTTGTCTGTGGTCTTCTCTGCGGGCCAGTATGCTAGCCAAATGGTGGACGTCAGTTGGCCTGATGCTGGTTTCGAATACGAACCGCCCATGAGAGACCCAACAGATGGATGGAATGAAAACCAAATCACTGGATGAACAAAGGAACAAAATAAAAAAGCCAAGGACCGTTTCTAGGATTTGAGGACATTTCAGGCTAGGCCCGGACCTCTGTAGCGGTGGGGGCAGGGGGGGGGGTTATTTATGGTTTAAGGTGCTGTATGCCAACAACCGGTTTAAAAAGGCGACTGCCAGTCCCAAAAATTTCGAAGGACAATCAGGCTGTGAGCCTCAGAAAAGCCACGTAACAGTGGTGGCTGGTGATTGAAAAATGTTGGGCCGCAAAAAAAAAACCTTCCCCTGCGGCCATGAGCTGGCTCGGTCGTTCTGCGGTCATGGTCTTGTCGGTCAAGTAACAAGCAAACACACACACACTACAAAAAACGCCTAAATCTTAACAGCAATTTTAATAACACACACATCAATTTCTCACCCATGATCCTTTGCCCCTAGAATCGTCAATCACATGCAGAACTAAGACGAAAACAATACTAATATTCCGCTGCCCAATACAAAGTGTCCGGGGCGCATTCTCGCGTTCCCGTGGTAAATTCGAAGCTGCCCCTATCAAGAGAGCAGCTTCTGGTCACACATGCTTGCAAAAGGTTACTTACTCCCATACACACTCATTTGGCCGGTCCCCTCAAACAGTGAAGGATAAACATTATTTCTACGTTTGTTCCCTTGTGTAGAAAATTTCACACAAAACATAAGACGGAAAAAACAATTTGGAAACCATTTTTTCATTAAATGCATGGACTACCATGCTGGAGTAAGTAAACACATTTATGTCATAATTATTTAGCATTATGTGATTATTTAGCAATATTATTATACTTTTGTTCACTTCTTTCATACAACGTAAAGTTCGCCGATCACAACTATTCTCAACAGAATAATGACGAATTGTCCAGGACCAAGGGAATCGCCAGACTGCCTGAATCCATTAACCTCCATAGTACACAAACCTGTTTGTTTGGGACGGTTTACCATAGCAACACACAGACTGCCAATTAGTGCTTGGCTGGCTATTCGTGACATCGACTGTAAATAATGGTTATCTAGATGTTTTACTAGCATGCGTGCGTGTGTGCGTGTGGCGTGAACTGGGTTGCAGGTGTGTGTTCGTGTTGTGGATCTGCATTACTGTATGGCGTACGGACACGCAGTCGCCGGTGTAGATTTCGGCGGCACCGGTGGCCGCGCGTGGATGAGAGCGATGAATGAGCACATAAAGCAGGCAGTGGAGCGAGTTTTATCAGGCACATTGCACCAGAGCAGGAGAGAGAAGTGGGAGGGGCATCAAAGAGAAAGACCGAGATTGGAGATGATGATCGCCGGGTAAAAAAGCTTGCTGCTGCCAATTAAAATACTATACCGAAGGGAGAAGCCAGAGCCCCTCCCACCACCCCCACAAACCCCGCCCCCCCGCCCGGGCCAACTTGGAAGTGTTAGGACATGGAGACAAACCACAACTGAAGAGAGCGAGTGGAAAGACGTAACGGGATAAGAAGAAAACAAGAAGCTGGAGACCCCCCCCCCCCCCCACACACACACACACAACACACAAAACAATCGCAAAACATGCAAATTGGTTGCAGAACGGGATGAGCAGACAAGAGAGAATCCATCAAGCTAGCGTTTGTCTTCGCCCGCTCCCACTTAACACCAGGCAACATCCCAGAGGCAGCCAATAGGTGATGTCAACGCTCCAGCCAATGGAAGCCTGACCTACTGACCGCATTTGATGATGCCCAGGGTGTGGGACATGATGGGGGCGGGGTTTAACC
Source organism: Coryphaenoides rupestris (assembly GCA_002895965.2). Classification (NCBI taxonomy): domain Eukaryota; kingdom Metazoa; phylum Chordata; class Actinopteri; order Gadiformes; family Macrouridae; genus Coryphaenoides; species Coryphaenoides rupestris. The sequence continues at coordinate 13,933 of PIJE02002632.1, forward strand.
CTCTGTCACTCCATAGGGCCACTGGCACATTGCTGCTGTCAGTTTAAAATTCTAAGACCTAAAAATAACAGCTATTATACCATAAGAATGTAAATTCCCAGTTACACACTCCATCTGGGTTATTAATTATGATGTTTTGCGTTTTTTGCAAAAGGGTCAAAAACCAAATAAACAAATCGTCAAAAATGAGACAACAGGGATAGAATGATAACACAACAAATATGTGATCGAACTTTATCTCACACTTGCCGAAAAAAAAATTTGGCTTCATGGCAAGACAGTTAACTTGTTGATTTAGATTTAATTACCGGTGGCTAAGGCTGAATTAGCATTTTTAGCCTTCATCAGTCTTCATGAATAGTTCACAGGTGAATATAGTCACTATTAAATATAGATTAAATGATTGCATCTTTTAAGATAAATATGCAAAAACGTATTGTTTGGAGACCAAAGTTCACAGTGTATAGGACTCTTGATGGACTTCATTTAAGAACTTGGGTCACTCTTTCCCTCTACAACATGATCTAAAAAGTGACATTCAATTCATATATTCCATTATTTAATATTGCAGGCGGCAGAGGTTAAAGAATTAACCTCATTTGCACTGACTCCAGTTTCCACCCGATGCTCACTTTTACGTGTGTCTACTGGTAGTCACATTCATGCCATTCAGAAAGCAGCACACACACATACACACCGCATACACAAATACACACACACACTCTCTCTCACTCTCCTCCTCTCGCTCAATCACACACAGCACACACACACATACATGCACACACACACCGCGACGCACCGCAACGCACGCACGCAGCACACAGCACACACACACACACCACACACACACACACACACATACATTTCTCTCTCTCTCTTCTCCTCTCTCTCTCTCCTACACACACATCCACACACATTAAATACCACACACCACCTCTCTCTCTCACACACACACAACACACACACGACACACACACAGACACACACACATATGCAAATGCATGCATGGCACTTGTCACTCACATACACACACACGCACCTCACACACACCACACACAACACACACACACTATAGAGTTACGGATCTTCAGACACATCCACACACACACCACACACATTCACTCATACACACACAACACACACACACACACACATAATAGAGGTACGGATCTTACAGACACACACACACACAACACATTCACTTCAGCTGACACACACAGCACACACATGCATGCATGCATGCACTGTCACTTCACATACACATACACGCACACACACATACACAGACACGCATCTTCAACACGCAAACACAACACACACACTCTCTCTCTTTCTCCTCTCTCTCTCTCTCTCTCTCTCTCTCCTCTCTCTCTCTCTCTCTTTCTCTCTCTCTCTCTTCACACTCACACACACACCACACAGGATAAGTACATTCAGAGTATTCTAAAAGGGCAGTCTGAAGGCTTTTAACCCCATAATGAATAACCTGAGTGAAGGCAGTCATTTCTAAAATGTCTCGTACCACGTGCAGAGTTTACACAAAAGTGCCTTCGCCGGAGAAGAGTACACCAGAGAGGGATCTAGCTACATGACTGAGGTTTGAGGAGCGTACCGGTACGTCACCATGTTCTTTGTGGGTGGTGTGCTGAACGGCCTGCCTTGGACTCCATCACGTTAAGAGCTCCATAGGATCCACCTGCTAGTTCATTCCTTATGTGCATCGTAGTGGAATATAAACAATTTATTATATTTGTGTACTGTAGAATATATAGTGGATCAAATGCTGATGGTAACCTAACCTTTGGTATCTTCCAACTCCAATTTTCTTCAACAAAAGTAGTGCTTAAGATAAGATTTAAAATAAAGATAAGGTTGTCCATTTGACATTGTCGTATTGAATATAAGTTTGGCTGCAAATTGGAATATTTCAGCCAAACCCTTCTTTCCCCTTTGATACAGGAATTGACTTTTGAATCTATTTTTTTACTATCGTATCTCAAGCAAAGAGAGAAAAGCTGAAAAAAAGAAAAAATACACATTCACATTAAAATATGGTGTGAAAATTTTGATTTTAGTGTCTTATCCTGAACCAAATAATCCTAAACAATTATGTGCTGTGTGTGTGTGTGTGTGATATGGTTATGTGTCTGGTACATGTGTGTTGCATTGATGTTGTGTTTGGTATGCGAGCGCCTGATGTGCGTGTGAATGTGTGTGTTGCATGTGTTTGTGCACGTGTGGTGTGTGCACGCGCGTGTGTGTGTGTCTGGGTGGGTGTGTGAGCGTGTGTGTGTGTGTGTGTGTCCACGTGCGCACTGCATGGTATGTGTGCATGCGCTGTGTGGTGTGTGCATGATTGTGTGTGTGCGTGTGTTGCGTGCATGTGTGTGTGTGTGTCCTCAGGAGCGGTGCGGGCCTCCAGTATATTCCCCATCATGAGTGTGGGCCTGCTGTTCCTGGGGGGGCTGTGTGTGGCCGCCAGCGAGTTCTACCGCAACCGACACAACGTCATCCTCAGCGCTGCGATCTTCTTCGTCTCCGCAGGTACCTCTCTCTCTCTCTCTCTCTCTCTCTCTCTCTCTCTCTCTCTCTCTCTCTCTCTCTCTCTCTCTCTCTCT
>PIJE02002632.1:16575-19075 GCA_002895965.2 Coryphaenoides rupestris
CTCTCTCTCTCTCTCTCTCTCTCTCTCTGCAGTCAGAACAGATAGTGTGTGGTCATGGTTAAGGGTGCATTTGATCACTTTCCTAACAGTGATATCATTCAGACACTAGGTGGCGCACTCCGCCTCCCACCCCAAACATGATCGCTGAGGACGCCGAGATATCGCTTGATCCCAACGTCGGTTTGCTATTGGCTCACAATCGGGAACCAAACGTCTGACATCTTAAAGAGAACAACAAAAATATAAATTACAGACCCGTTCTTTTTATTATTATTATTAATTCACAATCGTTAATAATTGTTTCGTGGGAAATCGGAATTTGTATTTTCGCAGCTTCTCCGTAATTTTGTTTTTCATCAATTTTGACAATTCTGTAGCAGCGACAAACACTGGTAGAGATGAAGAAACACAAAAGACAAAAAGCGGTATGATGCTCATTTGTTTCCCACGTTACGACCACCAAGCCCGACCCCTCAGGAACGTCGCAAATGTAATTATTATCATATTGTATTCAATTGTTATAATTCAAGTATTACCAAACAAACAGTTTGAACACACACACACACATTCTCTCTCTCACACACACACACACACACACACACACACACACACACACACACACACACACACACACACACACACACACACACACACACACACACACACACACACACACACACACACACACACACACACACACACACACACACACACACAGACACCCACACACACACACACACACACAGGCCTCAGCAACATCATCGGCATCATCGTCTACATCTCGGCCAACTCGGGCGACCCGGGCCAGAGCGACAACAAGAAGTCCTACTCGTACGGCTGGTCCTTCTACTTCGGCGCGCTCTCCTTCATCATGGCGGAGATGGTGGGCGTGCTCGCCGTGCACATGTTCATCGAGAAGCACCGCAAGCAGCGTGCCAAGTCCCGCACCGAGCTCATCAAGAAGTCAGCGTTCGGCCGCATCCCATCCTACCGCTACCGCTTCCGCCGCCGCTCCAGCGTGCGCTCGTCCGAAGCGGCCAGCCGTGACGCCTCGCCGCTGGGGAAGGGCGGCTACACGGGGCCCGGGGCCTCCGAGATGCCCATGTACACGCTGAACCCCCGCGAGGCCGGCGGCACCAAGACGGCGCTGGGCGGCCTGCTCAACTCAGAGAGGGATTTTCTGCAGAGCAGCACCCTCACTAAGGACTACAACAAGGACCCCAACCGCAGGACCACGCCTGTCTGAGGCAGGGGCTAGAAGTAATTGCCTGATTAGAAAAGAGGGTTGATGATATGAAATATGGCAAATAGGGAGGGGGGTGGTAAATACAAATTATAAAAAAAATAAAAAAGGTTAGAGAGGGAGATTAGTGCAGCCAGGGTGAAATGGACGTGTGTGTGTGCGTGTGTGTGTGCGTGTGTGTGTGCGCGTGTGTGTGCACGTGTGCCTGTGTGTGTGCCTGTGTGTGTGTGTGCGCACATGTGTTTTGAACTTCCAACTGTGAATTCTGAACCTTTTAGCCTTTTTAATTGTGAATTCTGAGCCCTTTTCGTTAGTAGTATTGTGTGTGTGTGCGTGTGCATGCATGTGTATGTGTGTGTGTACATGTGTGTATATATGTGTGTGTGTGTGTGTGTGTGTGTGTGTGTGTGTGTGTGTGTGTAGCAAGGTGGTGGGGTTTGCTCAGGAGAAGTTGTTCCCAACTGTTCCCATCCAATTAACATATCAGATCTGCTTACCTCAATTTGTGTTCATAAGGTGAATCATTATTGTTCACAAATTGTTTTTTTACGACACGACAAGTTTCGCCCGTAGAAGACCCAAAAGACTGAATAAGATGCTAAATCATGTGCGCGATCCGTTGTTTGGAGCAACTTCCCCCGGAAGCAAGACGAGAGCAAACATAAACAAAAAACGGCGAGAGAGGGAGGGACTTTAGCACTCACCTTTTGACCCCTGACCTCGTGACCTTTAGCATAGATAGTAAGCAGGGTTGGGATTAGCCAAGGTAGCAAGGTTGGAGCTTCCAGCTATCTGTATTCCTCCTCCTGTGTTTAAGAGCCACGGAGGAGCCCACCACCACCACCCCCACCGCCGCCGCCACCACTACCACCACCTCGACACAGTTCATTTTCACTTCAATCAGGGGCCACGTTTAATCATGTTTTTCTTGAGTGGTCCAAGGCTCTACCGATGACATTATTGTGTTCTCTTTGTAGAGATTATATTTATTTATTTATTTGTTTATTTATTTATTGTGTCTTTTAACTGTGATAAAAATGGTGATGTGAAAACAGATTCTTGACTTGAAGTGACTGAACTGAAAGTGAACTGTGGTTTCTCTGGTTTCGACGGCCATTTTAGTCGCAACCCGCGTGTATAGTGGTGGCGGGGGGGTTGGGGGTGGGTGGGTGGTGGAGGTGGTGGTGGTGGTGGTGGTGGTACTCGTGGTGGTGCGGGGAAAGGGAAAAGGTTTGCCTCAACCTAGACACTTCTCTT
>PIJE02002632.1:21575-24075 GCA_002895965.2 Coryphaenoides rupestris
GGAGGAGGAGGAGGCGAGGGAGAAACGGGAAAGGGAAGTGGGGAAAGTGCACTCGCGACAGGAACAAGTGTTTCTTTTTTTTTAAACATTGAAATTGGTTAGCGGAACTCGTACGCTCGTACGCCACTTGAAACACGGGGGAAAGAAAAGTGTTTCTCGCCCGACTGCGAGGCTTAGCTGGCTTCGTAGAAGCAACACAGACACTTTTAGCTTCAGAGGCGCTTGTCGGTGAAACAGTGATTGCACATCCATGCCCTGTATGTGTGTGTGGCTGTATGGCGACACGTTGGTGCGATGTTCAGCGGGGGGCGGTTGAACAAGGCAGGTGGTATCAGGTAAGATGCTAAGCTAAACGCGCGTTTCAGTTATTGACAATATACTGTTGCTCACTATTTCAACTTGCACTGGTCTCACACTTCCCACAAAAGCCTACAAATAGTTCATTAGTAATTAAAAACAAATAACCCATTAAAAGAACGACAACAATATTTAGCTGCATGAAATTCAGCGACAGACGTTCGATTTTAACAAGCCAAAAGGGCTACAAACAGACATGTTTCAGCTCAGACGAACACCCGGTACTCCACTCCCACCTCAAACTCCTTCGCTGTCCTTATGCAAAATACCAACGCAAATATTTTCAGTCTTTTGAGCAGAAGCGCCGGTGTACAAAATATGCCTTTTGACTTACTTCTTTACTTCTGAGATACTACTTCTTCTTCTACACCTGCGTTGACCCAAAGCCATCGCAGCTTTTAGTTAACTTGCGCGTATATTCTCTTGTATGTGTGTGAGTGACGTCCTCCGGATTAGCTTTAGATTAGCTGCCGACACGTAGGCTAGCGCTCATCATAAAAACAACACCCAGCCGCAGTTTAATAGCCATTCTATCCAAAAAGCCTCTCGTAGCGCTCTCTCTCCCCCCCCCCCTCTCTCTCTCTCTCTCTCTCTCTCTCTCTCTCTCTCTCTCTCTCTCTCCCAAGGACCCTCAAGGGGTGGTCCTGCAGGGAGGTCAGAGGTCAAACTGCCATCCATGAGCCATGTAACCAAACCAAACATTGACCTCCCATTGCCTTGCATGCCATGCCACGTCCATAAGCTTCCAGCACATTCTACCTTGTCCCCTGCACACCTGCCTGGTGGGCCGTCTCAAAACGCACCCTGAGCAATGAACAAAGGGAGGGGGGGTGGGGGACTCTTACCATGTCTTATGAAGTTTATGGTGTGTGTGTGTGTGTGTGTGTGGGCACAGAGTGGGGGGGATAGGGTGCCTTTTGAGACCGCGCATCAGTTTCTATCAGTATCTACTAGCTTCTTCCTTCCTGTACCACCATCCAGATACCACGCCCACCATACACCAAGGCATAACTAGCATACTATAATAACAAAAGTATATGAGTATAAATATATCTTATTCTATTCTAAAGGTGCCAGCGTGCAGAGAGCCACAGACTCTGACACGTACTCTAGTTCCGTAGTTTAAAGTTTTTTTACCAGCCCGACGGCCGTATAGGTTCGCTCGGGGCTCTAGGGGGACATATTGTGATATTTAAAAAAATATGATTCTAGTTTTGATTTTTTTCTACCTTGATGTGGTTTGTGAACTTGTATTGTTTGGACTCCTCCCCCTCCCCCCACCCCCCACAAGAAAAACCAACCCCCCTCCTCCTCCTCCTCCTCCTCCCAGCCCCGCCCCCCGAGGACTGTTGGAATGAGATGGAAGGGGGGGGCGGGAGGTAGGAGGCGATGACGGACGTCTTGCGGGAGCAGTGATTCGCCGCGGTGTGTCACACACACACACATCTGTCCAGAGGGATTTGGGTTTGAGCAGCTGTGACTCGCGACACCTGTGCAACACACACGCGCGCACACACTCACACACACCACACACACACACACACACACACACACACACACGCAAACACACACGGAGACGATGACACACAGACACACACACACATAACGCGCTGCAACCTTTCTGTGGACTCTGAGCGCCAGGCCGGACGCGCGGACAGACACCTGCTCAAAAAAAAAATCACTGTGTCGGATTCTGAAAAATCATTGTTGGAGATTTCCCCTGATCGTAACGAAAACAACAACAACAAAATCATGAACTAATGCTGTGTTTGCAACTAAGACTTGTCAACTGAAACTTCGGAACATTCAGCCAGCCATCAGACGCAGACGAGGACTGTAATCGCGAGCGAGGACGGAAACCGGCTGGTTTTTGCAAGAAATGTGAATTGATGGAACATGTTTGGGGACAAGCCCACACACACACACACACACACACACACACTCACACACACACACACACAATAAGCACTGTACACTTTGCACTCCTAAACACCCCCGCCCCCCCCCACCACCCCCTTATCCAAGACAAACATACTGTATACACACACACACCACCACACACACACCACACACACACACACACACACACACACCACCACACACACACACACACACACATAAATGTACAAATGCTTGCTGTGTG